>LD344735.1:0-21416 GCA_001465055.1 Ptychodera flava | reverse complement strand
GACACACAGACAGACAGACACACAGACGGACAGACAGACAGACAGACAGACAGACAGACATCGCTGCGACATATGCTCACGTGTGTGAACACGTGAGCAAAAAATTGCAAACCCAATCATATTGCTTATCGGCGATCGACCGTGCAGTACTTTAAAATCATTTATGCGGCCTCGCAAGGTAGACAAACACCGTTGGCAGATAGTTTGTGGAGTAATCGCTGTAAATATGTGTATTTTACGGTAAAACAAGGCATTGTGTATTTTCGCTCTGCAGACCTACGTAAAAATCAAGCACAGCTGTTGCCGTAAAGAGGCGCGTAGTTTACAACGATGGGCATTGTGTAACTCTGAGAAACGACGTTGTGATGATTTACGGCGGCGCCACGAGGGCCAGCCTGAGTGGGATCGTCTGAGAATCGACGACTCAATGTGACGATTAGAATGATGTTTCTGACAAACGATCTAAACATAAGCGTTATGATGAGGAAAAACGCCATAGATGTTATCTCCCGAAATGGAAAGCACAGTGTCCTTGGTTGAAATATGACGGTTCCAAAATGTTCCGTATGTCGTGTCTCAAATACCCCACCATTGCCAAACCATGGAGGTAGGAAGAGACTACTTCCCTGGCCAAACCAAGCGAAATGCTTTTCTTGACGAATGTGACCTGTTTCGCGTTGAATTGATAAGGTCTCATGAGTTTATTTAACTGCATTTGGACTGTTTGGCACATCACAGATGAGATCGTGATGGGGACAATGATTGTGGAAATTTTGTGGGTCCCGCTAAGCCCGATAGGGTTTCACTTGCCAACACCCCGATCGCATGCACTCACAATGCGTGACCCGAATGACGACGACCAGCGACAGAAACTGACCAATCTTTTTACGACGGCATTCATTCTTGCCAAACACGGGAAGCCGATGTATGATATGTACCTTCAAATTTAATGTTAGCCATGCGTACAGGTCTGTGTGTTCCCGCGGCGTTATACAGCCTCAATAGCTGTATAACGCCGAGAACACACTGACCGTACGCAGGCCTACTTCAATGTAAACTTTTGAGAAAAATCGTCGTCAACATCGGCGAAAATTACCAAAATAAGAAAGCCCTGAAAGCCGCTACGGAATTCGTCGCAAGTATTTTGGTCTTGATTATTACAAATGGAGGACAAGTAAAATTTTTGAGAGGTCAAGTAAAATTGAAAATCCACTTTTGTCCAACGGACAAGTGAACTGGAAAAATAATTGTCAAGCCCTGTATTATACAGTTTGAGGTGAAGCTAAGCTAGTTTATCAAACTGAATTTTCCAATGTGAACAACTTTGGTTTTTACATGTACTTTCTAGCATTGTTGTATGTATTGAGCCCCAATGAAAATTAGTCATTGAGCAACTTGGACACTCATTAACAGTGTAAATAAAATAAATAAATAAATAAATGAAACTATTGTTTCCATTCTCAGAAATATTGACAAGGTACCTGGTTTACCAATTACATTCATTTTCCTGATTTCTGATACCAACATCCCAAGATGCCTGGGTGTTAAAGAGAAGCTGGGAAGTTGTTTATCTGGATGACAAAAAAGTCCACAAAATGAAAATGTTAACACTGCCTTCACTCAACTTATGCAGTGCTTTATTTCAGAAAGAGCAAAGTGTCCATTAAAATAAACCTAACCAACTGGATTTCAGATTAAAATATACATAACTTGAATGATGATACACTTACAAAGTATCAAGCAGTTGATTACACTGAGCATGCTACCTCAGGGAATCTTATTCAATAAAGTTACTAAATTACGGATAACAATGAAAGTACAGAGTACACTGCAAAGGTTTCTATAAAATCTTAGTCTAAGTCAATATAAAGTCCTGGAATACTAGTACATGTACACATCAGTGAATAAAACTATCTCATGATTTGAGTCCAAAAATTCATCAAAAACAGCTTAAAACTTTGCTACAAGTCAACTGCAGTCAGTACATTGCAAAATATTCAAAAGTGAAATAATTTGAAGAGTCAATCAGGAATCAAACAATGGAGACTGAAGATAATTGTAGCATGGGGTCCACACTTTAACATGATCCATTTCTGCTAGCAATTATTGTGGATAAAATTGGTATCACTATAAGAAATTTAAAATGTCAATTCTCAGAAAATCTACAGAAAGTTTGAAAGCTGTGTGTAGTTAATTTACAGCAGATACTGTGTTGGCTTGCTGGGGGTGTGGATTGGAAAGATTACATGTACGTAAAATTGCCCACAACTATCAGTGACTTAATGCTCGTCCAAGACTTGTATCTGCCATTCAAGCCATTGCTTCACAGCAGGAATCATATCATACATTCAGAGCATCAGAACAAGTACCCACCTTTTACAGGTACATGAAGATATATAGATTCATTGTGTTACTGAAATTTTTGACAATTTTTTTAGTAATCATGTTCCATGTGACAACTACACTTTCCTTGTCTAAAGCCCAATGCCTGTATCATTTTAAAATACCCAGTATTTTGTTTGTCAGTGCAGCATGTCAGTAGGTGATTTGTATTGTCATTGTCAGATTGTTGACAACATGAATTCAAATGAGTTCCATTAACAACACTTACAATGCAGGACACAGATACACAGTCAATGTTGACAAGCTGAGTACTGGGTATTTCAACATGCTGAGGAACAGAGGCCTAGCAACTGTTGCTGACAAATACAAAAAATCTGAAAAAGTGTAATAAGTTAAATTTACGGGACCTTTACGGCACAAAATTGAAGTCATCACACTGCAGTGGCCTATCTGTAAGTATGGTATGGACGTGCCACAGTGTTTGCGCTAAATACACAATCTGATCTTCAAGTTTATGATTCAAGTAAATATCAGTCTTTCTGTGGATGACTATCTGTCCATGTGAACGCCAGTCTTGGTCTGGAGAAAATCTATGATAATTGTGACATTTTCATGTCAACTTTCAGACTACAAAACCTAGTTTGACAGTAAGCTGCAGCTGTGGTAATTCCTCTACTGTATATGTGCTATACTGTCCATGTACATATATATCCTATCACTGAATACAAAGAAATGTTCACCCTATAATTCTAAAACAACTCTTGAAATGAAAGGTTAAAATACAAACAACATGACAAAACTCACACACTGGGTGAAAACTTTGACTACTTTGTAGTGCAATAATTCAACACAATGACTATTAGGCGGTACAGTATAAAATACAAAGTTCTGTCAATAAATCTTAAAAAACACTTGAAAAATTGCTTGAATTCTATGCAGTTTACTCTCTAGTATAATGACAATTTGAACCCCCTAGCCAGCTTGCTACTCAATAACAATCTGAACCCCTAGCTAGATTGCTACTTGATGTTTTCTGATATTGATTCTAGTTGTGTTGAATTTTATTTTCCTGCGATCTTTCTCCCCATCCTTCTATGAAGTGAAGTAACTCCTCAATCTTGGCATAAAAAACACAATAATTTGAGCAAGAATTATGGATAATAACATTTCCTATACATCATATTTTGATTTGAAAATTGGCAAGAAATGTGTAACATTGGAATTGGCAATATCAAATAATATAAATTTCACTGATGCTGGTGTTAACAAAAAACACATACAGTGCACAAAAATGCCCAGTTTGTCAATTTTCTTACAAAACAGATCACAGTACCATAGCATGAGAAATTACATTAAAACAAGTTCTTTGCTTATATCAGATATATCATATATCAGATGCTTATATTAAAATTGCACTTTCAAAATTCAAAATTGCAAAGAGATTGTGTGGCATGCATTTAAATCAACAGAAATCTTCAGGGATAAAATGTATGATACTAATGCTTGAAACTTCCAAATGATCCTAAATCTGTACAAAGATGCTCTTGTAAAGACTGATAAACTAATATACTTAAAGACTCTTTAAGACTCAGTAAAATGTGTTCAGACTGGTATGTCTGAAGACATGTGAATCACTGTGTGGTATGAATATGGCTCTCTGAATAATACAATTCACAAATGTTAGTGAATAAAAATCTACAGATTCACTATGTACTTGATCAAAAACCTGTTATAAGTACATGTACTTGTTGACTCAGTTAACTCCAAACATCCTTCAATTTTCACTATCAATACAGGATGATTCTCTGTATGATATATTGTACAAGTTTAAAGAATTATTTAGAACACCTAAAATACCTCTCCCTGTTTGGAACATTGTGTAAAATCTAAAAAAGTATCAAAATAAAATTTCTTAGCTGGTGTTAAAGAAGTTGACATGATTAAGTTCACAAGAGGAGACCTTGCTCATCACTTGTAAAGTGATTGAAAGGTCATTGACCAGCATTTTACAAGACCACGTACAAACAGGACATACTGTAGTAATTATCACAATTCACCTCTGGATCCCGGGATGTTTTGAAACTGACTCTAAATTGCTGAAAATTCATTTGAAACTGCAACAGTTATCGGTGACTTCCAACTTGTCTGAGACTAGACGCTTTCATATGTACACTTCTTCAAAGCAGGCCTTGCACAAATTGTACATCAGCTGTACAATATCCCGTTAACACATCAGAATGAAGGTATCAGATCAAGCCCATGGTTAACATGTACTTTAAGGCAGAATGTGCATCAGGGACAGATATTTGTACTTTCAAACTTCTACAATTCTTTTCTTACCTTTTCTGATGGGGTCATTTTAAAGCTCTTGGTGAAAGCAAACTTACTTGCTTTGTTTTTCGAAATGCAAAAATTTTATTTTTCTCTATAGAGATAACCCAGAAATGGCGCCATTTTGAATATCAAATATCAGTAAATCTTGAATTACTATTCCTCTAGTTCCAAAATTTGCACAGTGACCCCCAATATTTATTCTTGATTTTGAAAGAGAATGGTTGAAAGATTCCTTGAGCCATAGTTAAGTCGTTCACTTTTGAGGCACATACTACCTTAACACACAAACCACTATGATTGATGTAGACTTTGCAGGATGTTTCCATGGCAGCTCCCAGTCTTGGTTTCGATGGAAGTCATCAATTACTGTTGCAAAATTCAAGTAAACTTTCAACAATTTAGTAAATTTTTAATGTTCTTCTACCGGTAAACGGTGAATATTATGCAATATAATCTGTGGGTTATTTACAAAATGCCATTACTGGAAATATGGTCCTTTCATAAACTATTTCAGATAATCTACATGGGTGTTCTGACAGAATTGCACATTGGTTTGAGATGAAAACAATATGTTTTCATTGCTGAAATAACCTTCAGGCATTTACTTCGTAGCCACAAGTAGACATGGCATTCAGGTACAGTCAGCTGTGTTCATATGTACAACAGCTTAATACATTCTTGCTGTGTTACAACAAGTTCATGTGGGTTTTCTTTGCTTAGCGTTACAAATCGAGGTCTGCTCAGCTGACCTTGACCTACATTCTCGACAAATTCACCGTGAACGGTGAAGTGTACCAAGACGTCCCTACTCCAGTCACAGACATAGATGCCATTATGTTTAGCATTGAGGCATAGTCCCATCGGACTCTGTAACTGATCCTGACCGAAGGCAAACAGGCTATGGAGCATGTCATCTAAGACATGTACTTGCTTCCTGTCGTACTCAGAAACCATTACTTGATTGCTGTTGTTGACGATCAGCGACCTTGGCTGGCTTATCTGACTGGCTTCAGTTGCAGCGAGGTGTTCACCATCTGCACTGTACTTCCGGACGTAACCGCTGTAGTCTGCTATGTAAACAGATCCGTCAATGCCCAGACATATTGCATATGGAATGATTCTTTCCCCGTGGCCAAAGATCCTCAATACCTGACTTTTATCATTGGACACAATGGCCTGCTTATTTTCCTTGTCAGTGATGTAGTACTTACCATCCTGACCAATGACAACATCAGAGGGAGTGAACGACTTTGGCAATGCAAGGAACTTGACGATGGTACGGCACTGGTTTTTCTTGTCAAGTACCTGCAATCGGTTGTTTTTCATATCTGTCACCACCACTTCACCATTCTCCTTGACAAAAATGCCATTTGCCCAGTCAACTTCTCCCGGCTGAGAACCTTGCCTGGTCAGGGTCCTTACGCTTCCATGTACTGGAACTTCTGTGAAGAGAAAATTTGATATTTGATAAACTCTGTGTCGCTGACAATGGAGCTTAATGTTTACGGCACATATGTAATGTATGGTACATATCAGGTAGATATACCAGTACATGTGGAGACTGACTCTGAGAACCTGACTTGAAGATTACTAGGCAAGGGTCCTTTATAGAGCACAGAGGTTACAGCAATTTAAGACTCTTTATTACATGCCTTGTATATCGAACGTCACACACTCCATAGGATTCAATGGTAACTTGTTGAAGAGGTCGGGGGCCGCATAGTCATCACTGAAAGACTGAAAGTGAACCAGAACTATTTTCAACTAGACAACTTTTGGATGTAAAAATACTGAAATTTCATGTTTTGCAAAGAAAATCTGATTTTTAGAAAATTTTGCACAAAAATAATGATAAACCGCACAACAGTAGATTAAATATATCAAGAATGTGCCATTCGATGATGGAAATCGTTCCATTTTTAACACATTTTCTTCTAAGATGGAAATAAAGCATTTGATTATCATTTGCCAATAAACTTAAATATTTTGAGTGAAAACTGTCTAAGAGAGGCATGCAATAAAAACACTATAGTCCAAACAAGGGACTATGTACCCTCGGGGCAGGAGACCATTTGCCCTCCTTACGTCGGGCAAATGGTCACCTACCCTTGGGCACATAGTCCCATGTTTGGGCTATAATATATATTACTGACAATATACATTATATACTTATGAAGTGCATGCATGTGAAAAAGGAGTATTAAAGCACCTCCATTTAAACAATGTTTGTGTTTGTGTTTGTATTGTGCATTTCAGCTTGACAAATTTTGCTTTGCCAAAACCAGATAACAAAAAATTTCCCTTTGACAAAAAAATAGGTAAAAATTTACTGTCATAATTGTCAAAAACTGCTTTCTGACTCATTGCCTCTGGCTAGCACTCCATGAGATGGAGGCTGTGTTTGCATTTTCACTATCAGTGTGCTGATAGTTATGCACTGTGTAGTGCACAATGAGGGGATACCCCGATGTACCGGTATAACCTTTGAACTGTAGTTGGAAGTCTGTTGACACAGGGAAGTCAGTTAAAAATTTTTTTGGAAGTAATGTGATGGAAATGGGAATGAATGACTTTATAGCTTTCTTGGTGCTGTTGTGATTTGGAATTAACTAAAAAACTGTGTGACTGTCAATTTCGAAACATGTTATGAATAGTGATAATACTAAAGGGGAAAGTTTCTGACAACCTTAACCCTTTCACCCCCAGTTCCCTGTGTACAGGTCCAACGTTACCATAGGAAACAATGGATTTGGGACAAACCATGGTGGTGAAAGGGTTAAGACACCTTGCGGGTTACATGGAACACTTGGAACACCTTGGAAAATATATCACTATCTTTGTTTTGAACTGTTCTCCTTCTAAACAAAGAATAATTAAAATTACTACATTTCCACAACACAATATAAAATATATCCTTATATACCGTTGGTAGTCCCCCGTAATGATTTGAACACATTCACATTTTGATAGGTACTTGCCTCGTTGTACTCTCTCAAGATCAGAATGTACATGCCTCATGTGATTCTTCATAGCTTCACTATGCTCACCTGCAGATGATGCTTCTATTGACACTTCTCTCATCTGCTCCCTCAGCTTGCTTACATCCTCCTCTCTGACTGTTTGCGGTGTCAGCTGTATTTGGTGGATCTGTTTCTTCAGCAGGACAAACTCTTGCAGACACTGGTCCTCCTCAGAGTGCTGCCAGCTGCTATCCGCTTGCAGCGTCAGCTCAAGGGCGCTCTTGTCTTTGATTCTTGCTTCTAGCAGTGAGTTGCTCATTGCCAGCTCATCGACTGAATCTGACATTGTGAGCTTCTCATCAACCAGCTTAAGAATGCCCTTGTCTATCTCTGAGAGAAGCGATTTTCTCGAAGGCACGCGGGAGGGAAATTTCTCATGATGTGAATGCAGCAAATTAAGACATTCTAAATTGTGAGTTAGCGGTACCGACGTCTTCTCTATGGCAGGTTTCAAGAGTTCATATGGCGTAGCGTTACTGTATCGACGAGATGGAGTCTTGAAGTCTCCTGAAGGAAAAATATGAAAAAAGAAGTTGAGAAAACATCTCACTATCTCTACCATAATTTCACATTCTGGGTCATATTAGTTAGCATATTGACCTTTCAAAAAAGACACACACAAAGCACAATTTATGCAAGAAGCATACAACCATAGAATTAGACAAAAATCCCTTGAGGGGCCAATGATTGTCATTTGAAACAATTTTTATCAGTATTTCAGTTCTGATCAATAACAATTTCTTAATCTGCTTCCTACAGCTATCAGATACTGAGGACTTGGGATGTTGATAACCTACAGTTAAAGGTATTAAAGTTGAAGAACTGTATTGTTGTTATCAACACATGAATCACACTCTCAACTTCCATTACAACAAAGCACCTCACCTTAAAACGCACACACACACACACATAAACAAAACTATCTGTCTTTCTAGAAATAAAGAAATATCCAGACAAATGTATACATCAAATTCTAGAAATTTTATGCATTGGACAAAATGATACCTGTAATGATTTTAGTTACAGTAAAACATGCCTCGGGAAAGATATGCTGAATTTCAAATTTCTACAATTCTTTTTTGATCTACCTCTTGTAAGGGCTCATTTTAAAGCTCTTGGAGGAAAAAAAAAACGTTTACCGTCTTAGTTTTTTTGAAAATCTGAATTTTAGTTTTCCCCTTAGAGTTAACACAGGGATGGCAGCCATTTTGAATTTCAAATATCACAAAATGTTCGGTAATTTGTTTCTCTAGGTCCAAACTTAGCATGGTGGCCCCATCCCCCCTCCCCCCCCCCACCCCCTGATTTCTATTGTTGATTCGGTTAGAGAATGGTTGAAAGTTTTATTTAGGAGTGTTTGAGCAAAAGTTTTAAGTCTTTCATGTTCAAGGCGCATACTACCTTTATGTATCCAGATTGTAAAAGGTGGGTACTAGACTCTCTGATAAGGATGCCACTATTTACAGACTTGTAGGTCTTCGGTAGCATCCTCGTTCATTAAAATCTCAAGATACAGAATGCACAGACAGACGTATGTACATGTACATTGTACTTACATACCAGTAGATACAGCACATTACATAAGCATCCCAGGGTAAAAGCTCAAGGGCCTTAATGTGAAACATTTATTACCTCAAACTGCCCTAACAACACATGACGTTAATGTTGAAATGAAAACGTGACACCTGATCTCCATACATTCCAGCATCTTCATGTGATATTCACCGAATATTACTACATCTTGGTATGACAGTTTTTGCACACTTCATAATTAAAATGTTTCATTACCATGTAATATTCACCCAATATTACTACATCTTGTTATGACATTTTTTGCACGTTTTAATTAAAATGTTTCATTACCTTTTAACAAAGTTAGCTCCTGCTTACACACAATGTATTCCTGTACATCAATATAAATATCCACACACATGACGCTGGCTCTGTAATCCTTCAGCCTGTCGTAATCATTGACTTTACGGTCCACCTTCTTCTCAATCTCGCCTTTCACATACGTACTCCACAGCGTCTCCAGTGCGTCCATTGACTCACATCTCAGGATGTATCCTATTCCTGACCAATCGATATCAATCATATCAACGGTTTCCAACTTCAACTCTGGGTGGATGCCGCCAATAATCTTAGCTATCCCTTCCTTGTGTGAGTGCTTGCGTTCTTTCTCATAGAACAGGTGCTCAACTATAAGCATGGATCCGCCAAACTCAGGGACACCATCACATGATTTTGCATGCACTGTAATTTTGCCTGTAGAGATTCAACGTAAGAGTCATTATCAGATTTATAAAATTTAGCAAAAAAATTATTTTGTTTTTTCTCATCCTAGGTAGTCCAACAATGCAGCAAAGGACAGTGGCCAATTGCAAGGCTCTGCATTCATAGTGTTGTGTACACTGGGGTGTTACAAGACCTGAAATGTCGTGATGTAACAATACCTGTATCAATAGGTCTGTCTGCAGTGCTGTGAGAATATTGCTATACACAGTGCTGATTACACAGGTACACAGCACCTGATATTTTTGCATGTAGCAGTACCTTTGTCAATAGGACTGTGTACAGTGCTGTACACAGGTGTGTCACAGGCCCTCTACTGTAACCGGTTATCTACTGTATATGTATCTTACAGGTTGTAAACAGTGCTTCTGACACATAAGGGTGCAAGAGTCTGTAATTTGTCCTACATAAAGTTATACTTGTATCAAATGATATGATATGATATATTATCATATACCCATACCTATATTGCCTCATCCTAGTGACGTTTATCGTAAATGTCAGCCGTGATATTTAACAGTAAACGTTGAGATATGCACGATAAACGTCATCGGTTTTGGAGTGTTCCGAACTACATTTGCAATTTGATGGTAAACAACGCAAATAAACAAAATGGCTGCCACTCTCCGCCTGCAAAGCGATATCCCAAACAAACAAAATTGAAGGGTTTTGGAGAACTCAGATATTTCGGGTTGCTCAATAGGGAAATAACATTGTTGGGTCTCATAATGTTTTCCCATGATTTTTCTGTTAAAGTTCTTTTTTTAGACAAGCTCTAGGAAACATTCTGCTGTTCGCATGGCACGGTCTATCTCCTAACAGGTATGAGCACATGGCATGACACCAATATCGTGCATGCGAGGCCTGTTGACATGGCAACTCTGTGTAAACAAACAAAATGGCGGCCCCTCTCCCTGCTGCCATATGATGATTGAATGTGATCGAAATCAGGAGAGATTTCAGGCAGAGGACAGCAAAGGTTCAAGATATGGAGAACTTGCAGTGATGTCTCGCGTGATGTTGACTATTTCGTATAGTTTATGAATGAAGCCTGCTAACAAAAATATTTCGATATTTATGTGCAAGGCATATTTATGTAAAGCCTCTAAATTTAAGGTTTTTCATACAATAAGTAAAATTATGGGCATGGGTATATGATACATCGGTTATTACCCAATATTTCCTGTTCCTTGCATCATGTCATTTTTGCTGTGTCAGACACTCGACTTCGTCTCGTGTCTTACGCAGCACAAATGACACTCATGCTGATACGACACAGGCACGGGCGATATTGGTTATTATATCATACCAGAATATTGATGGTACAAATGCAGTGATCTGATTGGTCGAGATGTGAAAAGCACCATGGTATATTGGCGATATACCACTGCTGGCATACGCGCAAGCTCTCCGCTTGAGCAAAACTCTGTTTATGACGTTCCATGCCAAAATTTGAATATACTGTTATGATATAATAGCAAGAAATCACACCCAGCGATGGTATATCACTCAATGTTGACCAGTTCATATATGCACTCGCTATCGCTCGTGCACATATGTCGTGAGCTGGTCAAAATCTTGTGGTATACCTTTGCAGGGTGTGCTTTATTGCTTAAATAATGTTATTTTAACCTAAATATATATGCAATGATATGATATGATATGTATGATATCGTATCACATCATATCATATCATGCCATATGATACAATATGATATCTATCATCAATTCTAGCATGTTTTTGAATACACAAACTCTGAAATCTTGCACATTTACAGAGTCTGTGTCAGTGCCTGTAATATCAATGCTGTTATCACAGCATACATGTAGGAACATCAGTGTGTCAGGTCTATATGTTCATAGCACTAAATGGGGTCAGATAATACACCAATGAACACATGCCTGTACTATCAGGCCTGTGAAATGTGTTACAAACCCTATTACAGGAGTGATTTCTCAGGCTCTGTAACATGTACTTATCAGACCATGTTACAGGCATGTCCTCAAATTTACATGTATGTGTAGTTGTAAGGTGTGTGGAACATTGGTTGTCTGAAGTTGTCAATATTGATGCAAAATAAAATTGACTTACAAGGTTCTCGGGTTTTCTTGGATGGTTCAAAGTTGTAGCCACGTAGAATGTCTTCAATATTAGGTTTTGGTGGCAGCTCCCTCTCTGGTGTGATCACAACTGTGTGCAATGCAAGCACAAATATTCAAAGTCATTAAAATTTTCACCAAATGCATTTTACTATAGATATGTGACATGCAACACAAGTGACACATTGTATTATCTTTAATGAAATCCCATTTTGCAGATGATTTGTTTTCCCTTTCCCTGTAATGGTTTTGCCCAAACCCATTGCTGTCAATGGTGATTGCGTATCTGTTCACAGTGAATTAGGAGTCAACAGATTGGCGTTTGTTCTCATTCTGTGATCACTCTTTGTGTATACAATGGAAATACACTTTTTCTTGCTCAACTTAACGCCTGTATCTTGCATAATATGCATCGCTCAGGACTGTTAGATAACTTCTATTGTCAGTCTGTGAACAAGACGTGACTTATGTATAGGATAAAGCCTGAGGACGAGGGCTCTTCTGGTATATAAAGTCCAACCCAACGATAAAATGTCGAGGCCGCAGGCCGAGACATTTTATCGTAGGGTTGGACTTTATATACCAGAAGAGCCCGAGTACGAGGGTTTTATCCGACTTAAAAACTATCGCCCCTAACTGATATATTTTCGTTTTCAAAGTGTTTACGTCAACCGTCCCCTTTGTCAATGTAACATGTTTAGGATATGAATTAAAACTTTTATTTGTGAAATAGCCTTCCAATGTAATGAAACATTCTATAAATGCCCTAGTGCACATTATATAAATGCCCTAGGGCACAGCAGATTTTGTTTTTCAGCTGGTTTCCGCTGTGTTACCAAATTTGAATATTAAAATGTACCAGACAGTACGGCGCTGTCATTCGTTTTTGGAATTTTGTGACCAAGGCTTTATGAGTAAATAAAACACCCTGAATTGAGCACTCTGATTGGTCAATCAACAGTAGATAGTTTTTAACTACAGTGTATGTTAAACCTACAACAATGTATCTCTCAGTTTAAATATAAACAAAGTGATTTTCTTTCTCATAGTGTAAGACATCAGGTGGATTAGTATTTCATTTATGCTAATTAAATTGATGGGCATATTTTTGGTATTTCAATTTTATGCAAATGATTCTTTATCAATGTGGAATATTCATTTATCTTGCATTCACTGTATACTGACTTGACCTGTCAGGAATGACACTGTCAAAACAGTATTTGTCACAATGATGTACAGTAATACCTGATTGTAATGATGATTTTCACTTATTTGAACTGGAAAACTTTAAATGTTTTGACTTAAGCTACATGTCCTGATGCGAGTTCTTTAATTTATCGTCACAAAGTTTTGCAAACATATACTTGACTCTTAAAATGAGTTACAGAAGAACTTGTTGAACGGCTAATGTGATAGACATTTTCTGGCACAGAAAAGGATTTAAGGTTACTTAAAAATACTTGTACCAAGTTTTTTCATCAAAATTGTACAATTTTCTGTTGACTTTATGAGAAATCTACCATCAACAGCAGCCTACACACAGATATGTTGCTTGAAGTGTCATATTTCTGACGAGATTAGACAGAAAGCAAATTGTTTCAACAGATTTCAAATTTTAATGGAAGAAAAGACTTGCAAATTGTGAATTGTATTGGCACACACAGATTCGCAAACACAGATTTGTTTTCCTCTGAATTTTAAATGTGTTGAAACGACAGTATTTACTGTTTGTTAAATCTCATCAGAAATATGCCTTTTTAAGGGCACTCAATGATCTCTACAAAGGTGAGGGGCTTCAACCAACAACGCTTTTCTCCCTTTTTACCAATGTATCATGGTCTGGCCCAATTGTTTGAATGGATTGGGTCAAACCATAATGCTGGCAAACAGAGCAAAAAGTGTTGACAAGTAAAAATACCTACTTCTATGCATTGGACGATTGTCTACATATCCTGACGCCACTCTCTTCTGAACGTTTTCCTCGAGGGCTTCAGCCAGATGATTGGTCATTTCATCAGCTTTATCAGCAACCTCTGTCATTATGACTTCTTTCATCTTGCGTGCTAGCTCCAAGTATTTGCCATAGTTTGTGATGACGTCAATCAGCTTTTCCTGCAGAGACTTGGACTCAAGGTGCATTGTGACCACGACATCTTTCCCGAGTTCCGGCATGTACTCTCTTAGGTAATAGCTGCCGGATGACAGCTCTGGCACCAGGACTGGTCTGCCGCTGCCAATGGCAGTTATGGTGTAGTTCATACAATCCATTGACCTAGGGGGTATCAGTAAAAGATGAGCAGCCTTAAGTTCTTCTTCCAATTCCTGTCCGAAGTAGATACGTTTTGTTTTAATAGCAGGACTCTGTTTTAGGCCTAACCGCTCCCTGATATCAGCATCAAAACGTTTTGTCATGCAAATGATGTGCCATTTTGGAGGGCCATCAAAGCCTTCCCTGGAAAAGAAATCTTGCACGGTCTTGATGGCTTTTGGTACAATGTCATTTCCAGTGATATCTGCATTGACTGTCTTCTCAAGGAATGTTAGAATACGAAATTCACTGCTCTTTGGTATTTCTGTGTGCAATGGTAGATCAAAGCTACTATTTCTTGCCGATGGCATCACCTTTACATGCGTGTATGTGAAAGAGTCGTGCTTCTTTTCGATGTAGTCAAAAGTCTGCGGGCCGACAGACACGATAATCTCACCACACATCATTTCTTCATCCAAGAGTTTCTTTCGGTGTTTTAGGTTGTCCCTGGAGCAGTCCAGCATCTCGTGATTGATAGTGTCATGTTCCCACACGTTGACAGGAATCAAAGAAGCGTTGCGAAGTATACCATCGTTCATGTCCAAGGCCACATCTGACGTTACCATGCCGAATCCAAAAATCAACCTGACATCCTTCAGCTCTGGTAACTTGGGAAAGAATGACTCATGGGCTATTAGCCAATCAATGCCCGGGTAAATCCGGTCCATGTAGCGCGACTTCTTCCTTGGATATATTATTTTCACCCCGAGATCTTTGGCTTCCCTGTCTACGGCGGAATCACCTTTCAGTAAGACCACGTAGATGTTTAAACCTGCAATCTTTAAGGCATTGATTAGGATTCGTAGTGCGGCGGGGATACTCCCTAAAAATGGCGACCCCCACCTGTCAGTCACAATCAGCCCAGCAAAGGTTTTGCCTCTGTTTGACATCTGAAAAAAAGAGATCTTTTTGTTAGCAGTTAGCGAAATGATCAACACCAGACAAAAATATATTAATTCTAAAAAATTTAATCAGTGCTTTCTTCAGGTTTATCACATGGGGAGGAGGAATATCCTAACTGTCCTTGACACTTTGGGACACACACACAAACACACACATGCATATATATATATATATATATATATATATATATATATATATATATATATACACACACACACAACTTATTTAAGTACAAAGGGACACACACACAAACACACACGTGCATATATGCATATATATATATATATATATATATATATATATATATATATATGTACATACAAATTATTTTAAGAACAAAGTAATAACATCTGTTACTTATGTTTCATACACCCTGCAATCTTCAGACAGAAGTGAAAGGCTCCCTTAGCTCTATTCTGTGATACAATACAATAATCTACAGACTGTACACTGGGTTCAAAAAAGGTCATGCGGTCAATCGTTCAAACGCGGAAGAATAATCGCTCAAACTCAATCAGGGTCTCATTTGATTTAATTATTGTTCGAATAAATTCATCATTCTGGGATATTCAAAGGTTGTAATTATGTTTCGTGTACACGAGTCGCAGTTCAACACGCTGAATGGCATCTTTTACGAAACCACTGTAAAAGCACGATCATGGATTGATTGACCTGATCGTGACCTTTACCTTCTCCGTGGGCGACGCGCTGAAGTTTGTACGTGAATGATACAGGTACTATAATAGTATTATGGACCAGTGGATGTGAAAAAATGTCCCTTAATTTTCAGTTGCCCAAGAGTAAACTATGTAAACCCGAAATTGTGTCACACCATGCATTGTGCGGGCAAATGATATCCTTTGTACAAAGGTCACGGCACGTTCACACATGCACCACAGACACATACCTGCATCTTGCGTCGCTTCCTAGCTACACCATCTGAATCTTCACCGTTGTTGCTTCCCCGCTTGTTGGCCTCACTGCTGTTTGCTTCCATGCTCTACCACACTCCGACATCGCTGCCTGATCCCATGACACAAACTTACTATCAGCCTGTCCTGTCAGCACCGCTAAGCCTGGCCTAATTATCTAACATGAACTGGGGGACAAAAACGAGGAAGTAATGCTTAGAAATGAAAATACATTTTACGTGCTTAAAGGTATGGAGGTTTACAAATGCCGAACGTGTCCTCTATACTATAACACTTACGACATATAGACACTAACGTGTTGTGACGATATACCATACGTCACTTATCAAAGTTAAAAGGTGGCCGCAAAACTTAAGTGGCATAGCTGGCTGTCCACCATTGTCGGTCACCTGATTTGACCCAGGCTTCGACAACAACAACAGCGCCGCCATCACCAGTCGCAAAAGTACACAGTATCATGGGAGATCGCCAACCGGAAGTAACGTAGGTATCCAGACGACGCGATGCTTCTGAGAACCACCGTTTTCGGTTATTTCGAGTTGAAAATAAGGGAACATACAGAAAAAACCTTGTTACATTTTGAAAAATCACCAAGCCCTCGTTGAACTTTTTTTCTTGATAATTAAACTTGACACGGATAAATCGATTTCAAATCAGGTCACCGACGCACAAAACTAAGCTTAGGCGCTTGGCCCGGGGCGCTTGGCTTTAGGAAATATCCCTAAAAGCTTACCAAAAGTATCGTTATCTTCTACGGGACACAACAAAAGTCAAGAAAGCTGGTGTAGAAATGGGATTATTCATAGTTCCTGGAATATTTTATGTTTTAGTATTCTAACTTGGAACGGATTTTCAAAATGGAAACTTGCCGAATGTTATCTTTTCAGTGCAAAAAATTACACAATGACTTATCATTTAGCCGACATGTCTGAAATGTTTTTCTTAGGTAGGATATACAATACTTTTCAAGTATGCTAAGCCTAAAACTAAACCTAATTCTTAACCCCTCCAGCCTCCAAAAGTTGTATTTGTGCAAGGGAAGTCCTCGATTAAAGTGATTTCCAGGTATGAGGGGGTCTAAACGAACTCTTGCCTGTATGTTTGTCTTTTCTTCAAAAAATTTCCATTATTCACACGAAACAGAGATAATACTTGGAATGTTATAGTTTTTTTATCAGTGAATTTGGCATTTCCGGAGACGTCCTGTATAAGCAAAATTGCTGAACTGAAACCCGTCCCTCTACCATTTTACATGTCATAAGCTTAAAGATGATTTTCTTTACTCAAAATATATTTCCAGCATTCTTTGAAATAAAGAAAGTGAAAGAAAGACGAACAATTGTTGCCGGCATTGTTGCACAGTTATAATGGTTCTACTCCGGAATAAAAAGGACGCGATGCGTACGCCGTTCTACATACTCAGTACGCCCAAATAATCACGTGATGCCGGTACAAACAAACCCACATGTGTACTGAACGCGTATGGAAATACACGTACGTCTGTGCGCGTTTGCACACGTGGCTTTGTTTGTACCGTGGTCGATTCGAATTCCGGGTTTGGTCTATTGAAGGCAAAAATGCAATTGTTGTCGGAATTTTTGGAAGTGGAGAAATCACTTGAAGGTCACTTAGGCCTATCACCTCTGACCCCTGTGTGACCCCTAAGTCTTTCCCAATGACTCGGGTGATAATGTATTTGCACAGTACTATGTTAAAGCCCCAGTGCTGCTGTTTTTTTCATTATTTTTATTTTATAAATCAATTGCAACTACTTATTCTACTCCTCAAAGAATGTTGAAACACCCACTATATAGCTTGTCAACTTAGCGTCTATATGTATAAAATGCATGAATATTGTTTACATTTGACTTCTAGTCCGGACCAGAAGTCAGTTTTCAACAATAACAATGCACTTTACAACCATAGGGGCTGAGTTGACAAGCTGGATACTGTGTACATCAACATTCTTTGGGGAGAAGAACAAGGAATTATGGTTCACATTCAAAATAAAATTGGTGAAATTATAAAAGTTAGCAGCACTGGCTGAGTGCTATAGCCCACAGAAAACAAAAAACATAAAACTCCATTCGCCTAAAATAACAGGAGATAATGGTGATTGGTTTATTTACCATCGCCACATGCATGATCCTGACACAGTTTTGCCGTAGGGGCTCGATTTCCGATGATGATGATGATGATGATGGTGGTGGTGACGATGATGATGATGATGGTGATGATTAAGTATTTAAAAAATAAAAAAAATAATAATATATTTAGACTCAGTAAATTTGTTGTTGTTGTTATTGTTGTTGTTGATAGTCTTTGCAGAAAAGAACAAAGTATTCGCTGCAAAAATCAATACAGCCTAATTGTACACGTGCGCTGCAAAATTCAATACAGCCTAATTGTACACCTGCGCTGCAAAATTCAATACAGCCTAACTATACACATGCGCTGCAAAATTCAATACAGGCTATTAAACTACTTTAGGCTGTTGGCAGCGCATGTGTATTGTTAGGCTGTATTGAATTTTGCAGCACATACTTTGTTCTTTTGCAAATACTATCAACAACAACAACAACAACAACAACAACAACAAATTTACTAAGTCCAAATATATTTTATTTTTCTTCATTTTTTAAATATTTAGGCCTAATCATAATTATCATCACCACCACCATCATCATCATCATCATGGGAGATCAAGGCCCCTATGGTTTTGTTAGGCCTGCAGGTCGGTGGCGGTAAGCTACATTCTGTGCCTGCAGCAGGTCAATTCCACGTGATCGAACGGCTCTATTGATGAAGCATGGGTTGTGATGCAACTTTAAGTTTCTACCATGGCCACACATGAACATGGCACAAAAATGCCCTAGTACCGCAGACTTGGTAGTGAAACTTTCATTACTTTCGAGTAAGTTCAGGCCACGGTGACCGTGACTTGCTTTAGTCCATATCACGTGCAATGATCTTCATCATAATTTATATATGCCCTACTACCGCGGGTGCATGTGTCTTTATGCTGTCGCAGCGTCTCTCCAGATCTCTTCCTTTTCTTGTCCAAGTAAAAAATGGACGTAAATGTGATGCATGTTGCACAGGAAAGTGACTTGACTAGTTTTAATGATTTAAATTACAGCGCTAGCATTGACAAGGTGAAAACGGCAATTTGTCAAACACAGTAAAAATACTACTAAGTACAAGAAGTACATTTTACTTTGACAAGGTCGCGGCGTGCATTGAGACGATTTTGGACTTGCAAATGCAAGGTCAAGTAAGGTCATCTCTTTGTTTCAACTCCATGATCAGGATTAATAGGGTTATCAAGTCAATAAATGAAGTGTCACTCTACCCGATGCTATGAGATACTGCGCCGAGATACAGTTTTATTACAAATTCATATGTATGTATGTATGTATGTATGTATGTATGTATGTATGTATGTATGTATGTATGTATGTATGTATGTACGTACGTTTGTGTGTGTGTATATGTATGTATGTATGTATGCATGTATGTATGTATATATATATGTATGTACGTACGTACGTGTGTGTGTGTATATGTATGTAGAATAGGATAGAATAGAATAGAATAGAATAGAATAAGAATAGAATAGATCTTTATTGAACCGTATGCCACTCTGGCATATTAGCACATACAATAAAGATATTCAACTTCAAGTTGAACAAGTCAGAAAGAAAGAGAGATGTATGTATGTATGTATGTATGTATGTATGTATGTATGTATGTATATGCAGTGTGTGTTTGTATGAGTGCGTGTGTGTTCCAATCGGAACTCCGGATGTCATTAAATTGTTCGAATACCGGACGTTAAACCTTCATTGCATTAACCTAAACCCTGAACTATTTGATCCGTTATTTTAGAAGGGCCTGCATGTAAAAATCGCATCATTAACTGTTTTCGTGTCACGGTAGTCACAGGTACAACTACATTCCGACCTCAGACTAACTACTGTATTCATCTGAAGCAGGTGTCAGGAGAATTCATTGCCTGGGATCATTTCCTTGGCAACAAACGTATTTTCAATATACCGCATAGAAAAGATTGAGTTCATGAAACAAAGTGTTTTGCGGTCTTGCTAGCTCTGAGTAACGTTGCAATGAGAGCCCTTTCTGGTAGATTTTGAATTGAAAATGATTTATTTCAAAACTCAAGTATCCCCTTTATATTAACACCATCAAGCAAATTGCTTTTCAAATTCTTGAAGCAAAATAAGGCTGCACCATATACCATAGTTTGTCTCAACATTTCATGCCTCGACCACTCGTCAATATACTATTGCAGATAGCATATGAAATACATGTAATTTCCAGGATGTCAAGTTGAGTGTTGAATACTATGATGTGCATTTTGCCCCCGCCTTCTAAAACGCCTTCTAAACTTTAACAGGTATTTTAACTTGAATTTCAAAGAAGATCATACGAAGTCATTTAGTAAAAGGAATAAATTCGTATGTTAAGTTCGTACAATTTTTGGTTTTGAAGTATTAGGATTTAACAGATCGGGCTGACAAAGATTTATAAAGTAATGCGCCAATCACAGAAAACATTCAAAGCACACTGCGATTCGGGGGATGGATTCAGACGAGCAGTTTTTCAGCTTGCATCAGAATATTTATGTCTTGGTTAAAATGTAGGTCACCTTGTATAATGAGTTTATAAGAACGTTAATTCACTTTTCATGGTCAAAAATCTCAGACGAGTTGTCCCCGTGACTAACAAAATGTGATAGACTTAGCAGGACATGATGTGTTTTGATAGGTTTAATCGTCAGGTATTAAAACATTACCTCAGACTTTGAACTCATTAATTTACAGGGTCAGTCTGCAGGGTCATACTAATTGCGATGGGTCGTGTCTTCCTATCTGCATGGTAATTAATCATGGAATGCCTATAGCTATAATAGAGTAAACTATCTGTACGTGAACATCGTGGCTTTCAAAATGGCGACACAAGGGCCAGCAAGCATGGAGAACAAAGCCAGCCTAGAGATACTGACTATAACGATAGGTCGGGTATGGCTAGCATTAGTTTTCCAATGAGAACGCGCACAGTATCAAACTTCAAAAATTATTCAAACGCATGCATGGCCATTTATTGAAGTATGGGAAAATGGCAAGAAGAACGACTGTAACTCGGTGTTAGTACCATGGGGTAGTA
>LD344733.1:136623-149482 GCA_001465055.1 Ptychodera flava | reverse complement strand
TTCAGCCTTGCTTTGGGGGAGGGTCATAAATTTTTTGTCACTCTCTTACGAAATCCCCCCGGCCCTCCCCCCCTGCTAATTTACGTCCAGTCCCTAAATGTAAAAAATGTGAAAGAGGCTCCCCACCTAATTATCCAAAATGTTTTTGTGTCGAGTTTGTGTTTGATTCGTTGCAAAAATGTGTTCCTACATTCTTATCCGATTGTTTGTGTTAATCAAATGTTTGTTTCGCTTCGGATATTTGTAGGGAAGTTTGGATTAGTGTGTACGGTAATGTTTTGTTTGTGTGGGGAAAGCTTATGGCGAGACGCAGCCGGACCTATGGTGTTACAATGTTGATAGAGTGGCCCTTTGACGCTTGCGTTTCGAAACCCGAGTGTGGTTTCTCATCAGTCGCAGTGTAGATTCTTTACTTAGTTTGTGTTTGTGAAAATTTATTTTAATGAATTTTAGTGTGCTTGCTCTTCGAGTACCGAGGCAAGTATATTAATGTTTGGGTCTCGTTGTGAGTCCGTTTGGTGGTTCGGTTTGTTTGTTCTATGTTTCTTTACTTCTGTAAATTTTGTTTTTGACTAGTGTGTCGTTCAGATTTTTCGGAGGTTTGTGATTTTTTGGGCAATAAGTACCACTGCGGGGTACGGATTTTTATGTTTTATGGATCAAGACACTTCTACGTATCATGATCGATGTGTTTGTTGTCGTACATTTTGTTAAATAGTTCGTGTACTTTGTTTATTGTTTGTTCTGTGTCGTCACCGTCTTGTTGTGTGAAATACTGAATGTTTCGTAATTGCCTTTCGCATTCGTGTACGTAATCTTTTGTGTTGACAATGACGATACCCCTACCCTTGTCGAAGGGTTTTTATGGTAATTTGTCTATTGTTTGCAAGCTGGTTTATCGCGATTCTTAGGGCACGCGAAATGATTTGTTTCCTTGTTTGAAAGGGTATCTCTAGAAGTGCGAGTTTAGCAGATTCAGATAGCTTTCAAGTTTTTGTTTTTTGTGTTGTTCAAGTCAACTATCCAAGCATTTTAAGAGGGGTGATCAAAAAGGCCAGAACAGCCAATTTTGACCCACCGGGTTCAAGAACCCGGGAAAGGTGTTAAAAGTGTGCGATAGATGTGTTTATGACATAAAGATTACGAATAGTAGGATTAAGATAGGTATGAATAATCCAAACTGCCCAGTTTCTGTGTGGGGGAAAGTTGGAATGGGGTATTTAGAGAAAAATAAAAATCAACCAAAAAAAGCGAAAGAAAGCTATGATTATTAATAGCTGAACGCAATTTGATATTTGTGCAATGGAAACTAAAAAAATAAATAAACAAACAAGAAATGCCCGTGCAACCCGTCCGAGCTGAGCGATGACGTCATACGCAGTCGCAATGCATTTTGGGTAATGGAGGTAAAATTTGTATGTAGCATGTTCTATGGTAGTAATACGAGAAAGAAAGAAAGAAAGAAAGAGAGGAAGAAAGAAAGAAGGAAAGTGAGCAAAAACTAACAGTTCCAAAACTGTTCTCTGGAACTAATAAGGAGCTAACTTTAATTCAAAACTAAAAATCAAAATGCAAATCGGGGCGAAACTTAAAATGAAATAACTTTAACTTAAAACAGAGCAAAATCAAAGTGAAAATAAGAACAAAAATTATTTTTTTGCAATTGTACATGCCATTCAAAATCAAACTGAATAATAATTCAAAATTGATTTTATATCGAGGGAACATGTTTTACACTGCTAAGGACCCGCTTTACCCACTTTCAGCACGTTGTGCCTTACTGTGACACTTTGACAACATATGTTTACTTTACTGTGGACAACTATATATTAAGTGCATCAGAAGCCTTTACTAGTTTTCTTTTCAAAATTTACAATTGTAAATACAAGAGGAAATGTCTTTAAGAAATCATCTTACAAAAACGGGGTATGCATTTCATACATATAAGTGTTTTAACACAGACTTTTTGTACGTTTTTAACAAGTACGGACATAAAACGTAATCCACAAACATGTTTTGTCATTAGTTTGTTCATACTTTTTGAAAACGATCTACAGTATTTATGTGGATTTTCTTTTGTTATGTTTTGATAGGAAGCTGTTAACAACGTTGGTGTTTTCCTCTGACAAACTTTAAGAAATGGTCATGCTTATTTGCCTATTTTATGAAAAATGATTTTTTTAACAAAGAATATTTTAGTGTATTTTTAAAATAAAATGATTCAACTGATTATCAATGGTCTGCTTTGTTATTTTAAGGTTCAAACACCCCCTGAATGCCCAAAATTAAAGGTCTTCGACAAGTGCATGTCATGTGTGCCAGCCGTTAACACACTTATCGTTGAACGGCGTTCAAAAACTGTTTAAGTCCTTTAAACGCGTAAATGTGTTCAACTTTGAACACATTTCACGTTCACGGTGTGTTAAGTCATGGAGCACCTTGGTGTTTTATATAAGGCTTATGAACATGTAGTGTTCAACATCTGCACACGTGTGTTCAAAATTTAAACATAGTTGTTAAAAATAATTTAACATGTCGTGTTAAATTTCAAAACATCAAGCCGCGTTCAAAAAGTGTTACATAAAAGCGTGTAATTGGTATTCTATCCTTGAACATTTAACTTTACAGTGCAATAGCTTACAACCTATGTTCACTCACACTTTCTGTTTTGCTACTTGTATCCTCCACTTTGAAGAGTTCTAGCTCAGTGTCGTCATTCTTGTTGTCATCAGCTGTATTTTTCCCACGTTTATGTATCTTCTTTCCCTCGACAATCTGGAAGGGATTTACGTGGATTCTTACTGATTCCATTTTTCCGGCATCAGAAGTTGATGTATCCCCCCGCTCTTCTTTCTGTATTCTTTCCCTCGATTCCTCTTCAGATATCAGTGATTTCTGAACATCTTTCTCATCTGTAAATTTTCCACAACATAGACAAGGGTTGTGATATTGTAAAGGTTGCAGGCATCAGCTTAAGGCGAAAATCAAACATGGCGTAAGAAAATTACAACCTAAATTTCACTGTGTTTTCACTTTGGTACTTTGCGACGTTCTCCATGATCTTCCAACCAGGAAAAAATGACAAGCCCTTAATTCATCCACGAGCGGTAAAACTTGTTATTTTGATGCTATGCATGTACCACATTTTATTCAGGACAAAATTAACATGGAGATTCCAACCAAAATTTTAAAATATCACAATTGTTTCTTACCGTTCTCTTGTTCAGTATTAACGGATTCCTGCGAGCCTCCATCAGGATCAGGTCTGCCACCCGTCCCTTGAATTGGAGTTTCACGATTACTGTGATAGAAGTAAGAAGGTTACCGTTAACAAATGATAACCAATGTTAATGTTTTGCATCAAAATTCATGGAATTTTGCTTGACACATTGGTATTTTTGTAATATGTAAAAAAGGTTAAACTCACCATCGATTGTCATAAGCTGCAAAATATGAAACAAACAAAAATAAACGGTCAAACAAACAAACAAACAAACATTAAGATTTTGATTTATAATCCAATGAACAAATAGTCTATTTTTTGGTTTGATGTGGATGGATCAAAATTATGTTCGAGGATTGCAAAAATATTGTCGCGATATGGGTTTTATTTCTTGGGATTACTTCCATTTAATAACTAAAACGGTCCATTGCAGTGGAGATATGCAAATGTTTATGGAGTAGTTTTATACAAGTTGAAATTATGATAAACCTAATGCAATCTTAACCAATCACATATACGGATTCGGTCACGTGAACCTCTCAATCATTGCTCGCGCTGTCCGAGGCAAAAGGAACTCCGCCATCGGCTTGCAAGTTGGTCTCGCCGCGCTGGCGCCTGGCAGCCATAGTACTATAACCAGATTATTTAGAATGTTTTCAAATATTTTTATGAAAGGAAGGAAGACAGCAACAAAATCGAAACAGTGATTCGTATTCTAGCTGTCGTGACTTTCAAAATATCACGATCTTGGTGAGCTTGAAATATTCAGTTCGATGGAGCCATGGCACTGTGACCCAGATCTAAGTACGTGGCAACAACAGACCGTGACCACAGGTCTGCACCGGTGTCAACTTGTCAATCCCGATACCGTTCGTCAATGTCTATGTCTTACGAACTTTGCTGTGACACAGATTTCGCTAGTAGCTACCCCCAAAGTTTGCCACTTAATGGAAACGCTGTTCAGTTGTCCGAGTCAACTTTCGATAATACATCCATAGCGCTGCACGGTGTGCACTGATGATTTCAGGCTACAGATATATCTGACAGCTGATGTCGCCGCTACAGTGCTAAGTTGCAGGTTCGAGTCCGATCGAAAATTTACGTGAATCGAAAATTTATGTGATGAAGGAAATTTAACGTTGTCCGTCAAATGATTTGATGCTTTTGCCTTCTATGGGACTTTCCGAATATTACACGGTACTTATTTATTAAGTTGAACTTATGTTGAGTTGCAGCATTCGGTTTTATCGCCATGTTCAACGTTCCACAGTAACATTGAGCCGTCCGACTAGACTGGAGCGTTAGCCGAGACTGCACCCCTATTCTATTTTTAAGGATAGCCACACAAACTACAGACTCGAAATTTCGTTGGATATGCCTTCCATGTTTCCATGTCTGAATTTATCGCATAAACGTTGTCGTAAAAATGTCACGAAAGCACGACATCAATCGCGACAGATCTGTCTGGGCTTGATAGCGTTACGGCAAAGTGCAGAAAAAAGTTCCTGTTGATGACGTCCGGGATGACGTAGAACAGGGGTAATTCAGATTTTTTATCCGTCCTGTTGTACGTCACACAGATAGCGATTCGGACCAGTTCATTTGACAAATACATATATTTGCGTGCAACATCGAATTTATATAAAATGTATCACGATGTTTTATCTCTGACACTATTTTCGCCAATGTATAGCAACAATATCTCAATATTTCCAGCGCTTGAATTACCTACCATAGCAGCGATATATTTTATCCCGATGCCGTTTCCTCCAATATATGACACTGATGATTGATATCACAAGTACCGCAGATATCACGAGTCCACAGACTCCTGCAATCACGGCCGTTGAATTCGATGCTGGAATAATTAATCTCAGCACAATTAATTAAATATACAGTTAAAACAGACTTATTTAAAAATAGTACACATATTTGTCAGGGAATGGATATTTTGAAGCCGACGTGATTTATACGTTTTCATTCTTAGTAATCGAGCTTCATAAGGTAAAAGACACTTGTTGTGTTTTTCAACAATTCAGTCCTGCCTGTACAATTCCATCAAGATGAAATGCGATATTCTTATCTGTTAAAATTTTATTGCATATATGTAAGAATATTTTAGATAATTATACCTGAGGTTAATTTGCGATAAAGATATCACCTTTTATATCTAGTTCTTTATGGGAAATAAAAAAAATTGTTTCTGTTTTATCAAGGAACGTGAAATCAGAGTAAATCACAATTGCTGTAATTCAATCAGTCCTGCAAATGTTCTCGAACGATAGCGTTGTACAATGCTGAAGCGTTTATTTCAAAATAAAACTCGTAAAAACAGACAGCACTTTGCAAACACGTCAATAAAATTAGGTTACATTGTTTGTCAATAAATCAGAACAATACTGGAAATACCTGGTTTATCAATCTTCATCTTTTGGCGAATACTTGGTGGTATGCCATTAGCTGCTTTACAGATGTACGTTCCGTAGTAAGACTCGTCAGCCACAACAACCGTCAGGGTACTGTTAACGTTGTTCCCGTCTATCTCCTCAACAAGATATCTGTTGCTACCATTGTGTGAAATGAGGCTACCGTCTGTGTTGAGCCATGTAAGAGTTGGTGTGGGAAATCCATGTGCCTCGCATGTAATTTCAACATTATCGTTTTTGAGTGCTGTATATGTAGCGCTGGCACTGAGAAATTTCGGGGAATCTGAAGATAACACCAATGGCTTTATTGATGGATAAACTTCTTAAGTATTCATGGAAAAAAACACAATGATGAAGCCCCCAAAATAAATAAGAATAAGTGCTTCTGGTTAATCCAGCGATTTACCCTAGAAATACCCCTTACAAATGTTACCCTATTTTATGGGTTTCAGCCAACAAAAATAAAAAACACTAAATTTCTCCAACCTACCTTAATATTCAGAAGAAAGCAGGCATGAACACGATCGGAACTAATTTTGGATAATTTGATAGTGAAGTAATGTTTGTTTAATCTGCAAATGTAAGCTCATCTGCTTTCAGTGCGTGCAATACACTTGTTTATATGAGTCATTTGTAATAACAACAATTTTGAGAAATTTAGCAATATAAAGATTATATTCTCCTAAAATAGTTCCAATAGTGTTACTTGTTTGGTTTTTGCAAGTGACAAACAGTATGAACCGAACTCGTTGTCAAGACTCTGGAGAAATAAAATACACAAAGAGAATAATACGAGATGACAACTTTCAAAGAAGCTGAAGCTCGCTGTAAAAGACAAGAAATTAAAAGCCCCCAAAAAGGAAACATGCCTTGCAAAGCAAGTTGTTTGATAGAGAGCGATTATTGAAAGCGACCAGTGTGGTACTTCATCGGCGGATGCAATCAATTTGCTCGGTCTTCGTGGAAGCAACAAACACCATCAAATGACATGGAATGACCTCGTCATAAAGCAAGATATACTCAGCGAATATTTGGAGTATAATTAAATAGTCACCAAGATGTGTAGAGACGAACCCAGAAACAGGCAGGAGTTTCCAACGAAGGCATACATGGTACGGACAAAAGAAAAATGCTCAGTGCGAGTTCACTTGGAATAACTACTTTTGACGGCATCGACATCGACATCGACATCGACCGACATCGATGGAATGTCTAACTTCGCCCTTTTAGATCGGCACATAATGGTCAACGGCAGTTCAAAAACAACTTGAGCGATAATCTTACACCAAAAAAATAACAATATGTCCATTTCGGATCACAACTTCGCTGTATTGCCGATTATTTGCTTGTCTCATAAAAAGGCTGTTGCCGAATAACCGCAGCACTCGTACACATGCTGGAACGCTTGCGGCACTTACAGGTCAAGGAGTTTTATTATAGTCTTTTCTGTCTTTGAGTTTCACTCCAAAAGGTAAACATGTCCATCACATAGCAATATGCAAATGATATATAGAGAATTTTCATTCATTAATACCATTAAGTTAAAAATATGCTACACGAAATGCGATCTGTGCCAATTTTAGCTTTTAAAAGTGTTCGATCAGTAGCCTGCGCTGTTCCGACGCCCGAGCAGTTCTAGCATTAGGACGGAGAGGCGATTTCGCCGGTCCAGTGACGTACCAATGCGCAAAGAAAATTATCATTGTAACCAAAAAAACGCCCTCTATCATTTTACCAGTGACCAGGTAGCATAGTTTTGATTCTTTTTGTATTCTTTTGCTTATTCAGCACTTTTCTTTTATTTACTTAAAGAACTATTCGTTATTGTTATCATGAGCCCCCTTTGCTAACTGTTTTTTTCAGACAAGCTACCATGACGGGGTTTTGGCTAAACTAGCTGTTAGCTATTTCCCGACTCCCCATATACCCTCTACTTTGTTATTTTCTCCCTCTCGGGTTCATGTGTCATGTAATTGACTTTTTTTTTCAAATCGGGTAATTAAACCAATTATTATTATTTATGTAACCAGGGGTTTATTGATAATTCATTTTTGTCGTATATAAATATGTACATTGCAACGTCACTTGGATTTTCCGTAAGTGTTGGGATCGTCGGAAGTCCGCGTTCACTGAGTTTCTCAATTTTGGAGACCCGGCTCCATTTGACTGAATTTTCTGTCAACCTGCTGGTGTTGAAATTGTGACAGCAGTCTAAAAGAAACTAATGTGCCTGTTGACACCACAAAAAATTCTGTTATTTGGAACCACCCTTGTGGTAACAGTTTCATGCTGTGACTTTCTACATGGTTTGTGTGTATCGAGCTGCTACGAGGCTGTTCTCCATTGATTGACTCGTCCAGATGGAGTTGGCATTTTGAACTAGACTGTTTTGAATTACGAAAGCTGTTGTCGTTAGGACACTTTCTGTTATTTGTGAAGCTAAAACAATTACGTAATTTGTTAATTGGTGACGCTTAGAGTAGAGAGAATTAAAATATTTTAAATAGTTATTTTTTGCTATCACTATATATGTGACGTTCTTTAATTACATAAGTATAAGTGAATGTATCAATCATTTGTGTTTAGTTTCCTTTCTTTGTCCATGGCCATTGTTGCAGCAACGGATTCGCTAACAAGAATTGTATCATTATGCGAAAAAACAATTTAAGACGGCCATTTCCATTTGACTTCCCGTTGTCGTAACAATATGTACATTCAAGAAAAAAAATCACAAAGAAAATGCAACTGCTTGAGCAAAATAGTATTTCTCATTCTCACGTTGTCGTGGCTAGTTTAAATTTGGGTAAGGCCGTAGATGTTTGACTATTCGATAGCACGTGGAAGAACTCATTGCCACCAATGGCTTTTTTGAAACCGCAACCATACGTGCCATCCATAGTCAGAGTCACCGATGTCGTTTTGTCAAACCGTCTCAAGAACTGCAATGTCAGATTTTATACATGTACTATGCATGCCATTAAGCTTCATCCACTTCAAAAAAACTTTGAGATGGTGTCGATTTTTTTAGATAAACCACAGCGACGGCGTAGCGTGGATGAGGTAGCTTGCTTTTTCGGTGTTTTTTCCCTGGATAAACGAAATGTATCCCTACTACGAGGGAATACGTCGGTCGAGCACTAGGATCGAGTTACGAGTTAGGGTATATGACAGTTAAAACTCTGCAACTCGATTTTAAATTTGATATTTCCAAATGTTTTAAGGTGGAAAACAAACAACAACAAGTAATTATGTTTCATGCATCTACTCGATAAGACTTATAAATATACTCACAATTTACAGTTAGTTTCTCTTCCGCAAAAGAAGACTCATGACTTCCGTCGTGGAAGATCGTAAATGCTACGCATTTATAGATGCCACTGTCCGACCATTGGACTCCCTTTATTGGATGATTTAAACTCGGTCCATCCTCATGGATAATAAGTCTTTCACCAAGTGACAAATTCATCCGATAGGGCTTTGGATTTCCATTTTCGGCTTTGCATTTAAACGTTACGCTATTGCCCTCTGTGACATTTATCGCAGGATGCACTGTTAAACTGACACTTGACATATCTAAAGGAGAAAATATAAAAGTTATTATAATTCAAAATATTATTAATGTTGATCTATTGACATATTCGTAATTCCAATCAAGTCTACGCAATAACAATGCCACCATTCTAATTCACCTTAAAAAGCCATCACATCGTTTTGGCCATCCATATCATCGCTTGTCTTATTTCAATTACTACATAATCATACATTTTAAGATAAAATTATACTCACATTGTACATCAACGTAAAACGATGCTTCACCAGTGCCCTTTTGCCCGTTGTAAAATACGTTTGACATGTAGCATGTGAAGTTACCGGATTCGTGTCTGGTCAAGGACTTAAGAAGTAGAGTTTCATTTTGTGAAAGTAAACTACCGTTAGGACTTATCCACTTCACGTCTGCTATTTCCTCAGGATTTGCATCAATGGAACTGCAACATGCGGTCACTGTTCCTCCTTCGAAAGTTGTACTAGAACCATGTGTGACTACGGAAACATTCGGTGCGTCTAAATATAATTCAGAGGACTTATAATATTGGTATTTGTCTTGATATATGCAATAAAATATTCAAGAAGAATAAACAAAGTCTCTCTCTGTTTCTGTCAGTCTGTCTGTCTGACAAACCAGGTTTACAAGATCACTTTTTGTACCAAACTAGCTCTTTAAAAGTAACAAAATGCTGTAGAAAAGTACAGAAACACTTACATTGAACTGTCAAATAAATTTTTTTCTCGCATGATATGGTAGACCACCTCGATCTCGGCAATGTTTTGTGTTGAAACTGACAGTCAAATTCTGCTCCACTATCAGGCTTTTGAAACTTTGTAGTCCATGTTATTTTTTTTGAATTATTTGTTCCTCGATAAGACTCTTTCCCATGTTTTAACCAGACTAAGTGTCCTGGTGCTTCTTCCTCTAAATCTATGGCACATGTAAATTCCGTGCTATGATCTTCTATCACAGTTGAATTTGGAGATACTGAGCAATCGGGGATATTATCTGCAATAGTAGATGAATTATTTTAAAATTAGTTTTAATAGGGTTACTTTTAACGCGAGTAAAGAAGTGAAACATGTTTGATTGATATCCATTCCATTGCATATTTTCATTCCAATACATTTATATATATATAAAATTGTTTAAAATGCACTACACGTACGTCTCAGTGCATTGAACATAGCTGGATAAAATGATTTAAAAAGTAAAACCACACAGAAAATTAAAACAGGAAATTACACATAAAACTGAGTAAAAAGATGGATTTTCAAATTGTGCTTAAAACTATCTACACTTCTGGCAGTCTTAATTTCAAATGGCAAATCATTCTATAGTAAGGGTGCACATACTGAAAACGCTCTATGTCCGTATGTCTTGTTAAAATTGCCACGGGGCTGGTACAGCTGGTACATATAAATCTTATAAATCTCTCAGATAAATAGGTGCATTTTCATGGATAATTTTGAATGTTAGCAACAAAATTTTAAATTTGATGCGAGCCTCTACCGGTAACTAATGTAAATCTTTGAGAACGGATATGACATGATCGACTTTGCGCGAACGAGAAACTAACCTCGCCGCGGCATTCTGCAGACACTGTAGTCGTGCAAGATGTCCTCTAGGGATACCAAACAAAAGACTTTTACAGTATAATTATATCACTTTTATAATTATATATATATATATATATATATATATATATATATATATATATATATATATATATTCCCCATACTAACGTTTTTGTTTTTCATCAGCCTGTGAGCAAATCAATGTATCTTTTCGAAAGAATAGCTTCCCTATTACAAATAGTTCCAATGAAGGAATTCAAAATATATAATGGAAAGATAGAAAATGATACCGATATTAATTATTTGTATGCAAATATTAAAACTTCATGATGTACTTCTCTTATAACTATTTTTTTGTAAATTTTGCATACTTACATGTACCTACCTATATGATACAGACGAGCTGACGATTTTTTGCTTGTATCCAGTAGTGATACACAATCATACCTCCCTGTAACATTCCATGTTGTGTTAAAAAATTGTAAGTTGTACGCATCTCCTTCGATGATAACTCCATAATGTTTCTTTGAAGCGTCTATGTTATCCCCGTTAGATATACGTCTTGTGTTTTTATACCAAGCTTTTTCTTCCACTTTTTCGTCAAAAGTGCAGTTTAGTTGCGTGCTATCGCCATGATAAACAAGCGTATCTTCAGGTCTCACGATAAACCTGCTGGCTCCTTTCGGAAGAAGGTTGAAAAAAAACATGTTAATTTGAAAGATATAAGAACTTCGTTAATTTCAGCACCTGACATGTAATCTTAAATCTTAGGTCAGATAAGGGGTATGTATCCAAGGTAGCAAATTATCTATCGTTTGCTTTAGCAGATATATAGTCAGAGGTCGATCAACTGTTTTGTATGAAAACCCATGACTGACTTAAATGGTCTAATATTATGTTGTGCTGGGCATTCAATATGTTGACCTCGGCATTCAATATGTTGTTCTGGGCATTCAATATGTTGTGCTGGGAATTTAATCTATTGTCCTGGGCATTCAATATGTTGTGCAGGGCATTCAATGTATTGTGCTGGGCATTCAATATGCTGTGCTGGGCATTTAATATGTTTTGCTGGGCATTCAATGTACTGTGCTGGACATTTGATATATTGTGCTGGGATTTCAATCTTTTGTCCTGGGCATTTGATATGTTGGTTATATAATGGTGATTATTTTTGTACCTTATAATGCAATAGTATGGCATGAGTTATTTTAGGTGTTCTTAGTGTTCCATTCATGCGTATTTAACTTGGTTGGAGGGCAATGTCATCATATGGTTTTTTTTTGTCAAAAAAGGGAGGGTCATAAGTTTTGGTCCTGCAAGGAGGAGGTCTCTCTGTTTTTGAAAATGTCATTTTTTGGACACCGTGGTGCGAAGCACCAAAGGCGTCCTTTGTCGCCACACTGTCTGTGTGTGTGTCCGTCTGTCCGTCTGTCCGTCCGTCCGTAGACATATTTTGTTCCACTCATAACTTAAGAACCCTTAGGTCCAATGTCATGAAATTTGGTATTTGGTATTATCATGATGAGACTTAGATCTGATTAGATTTTTGTGGGTGTGGCTTATTAATTAATTGCTCATTTGCATATTTTATGACTTTTTTGCCATAGGGCTATATCTCAAGAAATATTGAACCAAATTTGATGTGACTGTACACATACTTAATTACCCTATAGCATAACTATGGTAAAAGTTTAGTAAGTTTGGTTAATTAATTATAATTTGCATATTTAATGAATTTTTGTAATAAGACTACCAGTATACTCAAGAACTTCTTAAGCAAATGTGATGGCCATACTTTTATCAGCTTGTAGAAACATCATAGTTAAGAAACAATTATTTTAAAAATAATGCTACACCATGAACACTGTCTTATGTGTGATATTTTTTTTTTCAATAAAATAAAAAATGTGTTCAGTGGGTTTTCTCATTGGAGTGTACGTTAGCAGTAAGGGTTTCGTAAAGTTGTGTTTGCGGCGCCATCTAGTGGTCAGAACCAGTATTAAGGGACCGTTCAGTTTTTACGGCCAGGGGGGCGGCAAAATCCGGGGGGGGGGGTCATCGTAATTTTGGAATCCGAAAAGGG
>LD344733.1:119306-133523 GCA_001465055.1 Ptychodera flava | reverse complement strand
GGCTTGGGGGGGAGGGGGTCCTGGGGGACAGGTAAACTGTGCGAGCCCAGGTGGAAACAACGTACATGTAGGAACGTTAGGTGACAGAACAAAGACTTGAAACACGACAAGACATGTAACGTGTGAGTCATAATGCAATCCCGGGGGACATGTAAACTGTATGAACCCAGGTGGAAATAGATGGAACAAGACAAGGTTCTCGCGCCCAAGGGATCATTGTAGTGGTGATACGGCTTGGGGGGAGGGGGTCCTGGGGGAGAGGTAAACTGTGCGAGCCCAGGTGGAAACATGAATGGTATGAAGACAGGGTGTCTCGCGCCCAAGGGATCGCTATAGTGGTGATACGGCTTGGGTGGAGGGGGTCCTTGGGGACAGGTAAGCTGTACGAGCCCAGGTGGAAACAGAAGTTACATGTAGGAACGGTAAAAGATGAAAACACAAGAATGACAAAACGCAGACATGAAACACAACAAGACGTGTAAACGTGTGAGTCTGTTAATGCGGTGAAATAAGGCAGACTTGAAGTGACGACATAGACCACAGTAGCAAGTGTTGAGTGTTCACACAGTAAGGAGGCTAGCCATTGAAAAGCGTGACGCAGGGAAATTTCTGATGTTCCTATGTACATGTAAAGTCGGTAGCAGTTGCTAGACCATCTACCTTGAAGGTGGTCTACTAGCTGTTGAAAAATGTGACGCAGGAAAAATTTCTGATGTTCTATGTACATGTAAGTCAGTGGCAGTTGCTACACCATCTACCTAAAAATTGGTCTGGGATTTCCATGTAGAGCAGTGAACGGATCAGGCAGTTGAAAAATGTGACGCAGGAAAAATTTCTGATGTTCTATGTACATGTAAGTCAGTGGCAGTTGCTACACCATCTACCTAAAAATTGGTCTGGGATTTCCATGTAGAGCAGTGAACGGATCAGGCAAAGCGGAACGTCGCTGTTAACTGGAAAAATGTCCGAGCATGCAAAGCAAAGCCTCTTCAATGGCATGTTGCTGGTTGCACGAAGTGTGAAGTCCATGACAGCGTTAAATGTCAGTTCTTTCACTATGGGGAAACTGATGTGGGATAAAAGTGCATTAGCATTATGAGGCATTACTAAAAAACTGTAATACTGCTAAATGGCACAGGATGGAGTCTGTAGTCCTTTGCTTCAAAGTGAAAGTGTTCTGAAAGAAAGCATGTTCCTCCAGTCACACTGATGTGAACTGTGCAATCCACAAAGTCAAAGTGCTGATGTGATGCCGTAATGCGGTTTGTGGTAAGGTATCCATGGGTATGCTGACCGAAATGTTATATGGACAGTGAGTTCACTAATACGTAGACATTGAGCTAATCAGACTCTATGATACAGTTCAGGCACTGGCGTATTGCAGGGGCCCTGGTACGAGCATGCCCAATGGGTTGCAGATGCTAGCAAATGTTTTGTTTTCATATGTTTTCGCTGGGATGCTTGTGAGATTGCCGACAAGTGCAGCTGCAGGGTTCGGCTTCCAGGGAGTAGCACAGTAGTTTGAAACAGTGCATCTAAAATGAAAGGAAAAAAGAAATGTGAAAGACATCACTACGCTCTATGAAGAGCAAATTGCGTGGGGCCGCATGTAAGGCCAGACTACGCAGTACATGCAAAGCTGGGAAAACGCTTGTGCAGGATGGCCAAATCAACATGCTGGAAAAGGGGGGCACGATAATGCGTGCAAACCGAAGATAGCCAGGTAACATGAGCTGCAAACAGGTAAATAAACGAGCGACAAGTAGGCGAATGCTAGCAAAACTGAACTCCTAATAAGTAGTAATTTCAATGCAAAAGGTAAGTCATGGCCTTATCGTAGCATAAGAAAAAAAGAAGAAGGCAAGATTCATTGCCAAGTCCACCCCAGCAGACAGAGCATGCCAACGAGATGGCAAACATCAGTCTTAAAGGCGATATAGAATGACCGGTCGTTCTCGATCTCCAGCTGTAGTTTGTTTGTTCTTTCTTGTGGCACCGCAGCGTAATCCAAGTTAGAAGTAAGGGGAGATCATGAGGTGACATCCAGCAGCTGCGCTTGGTGACACATTAACTTTCAGGTGAAACTGGTCTGTAACATCCAATAGGTAGCTGGGAGCAGGTTACGTCCGATTGGTGAGACGACTGTTAAGTAGGCCACCGATAGGATGCTTTACAGCGAGTTAGCCTTCAGCTTCCGCATATGTATGCTCTGAATTTATTTGCTAGTCTGACTTGATTGTCCGCAAATGCAGGAGTGTCATGTTGATACGCATCTAACTCTTTGCTTAACAGTCTGAAAGTTCATCACGTAGGGCTAGCCTTGAGCTGCCGCATATTTACATGCTCGGAGAAATTGCTGGTCATTGTTGGTTGACCGCGTACACAGAGTCTTGACTCAATTGAGTCTTGAATTGAAACTGTACCTTGTTTCGCTTTCAGTCAAACAGGAAGTGAGGCCGTGTGTAGATCGTTGTGAACTGCTGGTCGGAAGGACTCGTTAGTATGCTTGAAATCATGTAGATGTTACTTAAATGGTCGCCTGTGATTTTTGTTCGACATAAAGTTGAGTGACGCTGCGGCAACTTGACACCATGGGCGCCGCCATCTTTGGTCCAAAGACTGAGTTTGTTTTGACGTCACAGGGTCAAGGTCCGTTGTTTTCCCTGTGCAGCAAGCTGTCCTATGACGGGCTACGCACGACTAATTACTAATCTGAAATCATTGGTGTAGCGTGATACGATGTACACTGACCGGAACTGATGACATCAGGTTTGATGAGGTTTCTGGGCCCGCCACCAAAACAGGCAGGTCGACCGAGTCTGGAGTCAATGCGGTATACACTATGACCGTCATTATGTTCGCTTGTTGACGGCGTCTGGCTGATGTGTCCTGTGGATCCGCAGTCATCTTAATAATGCTTATGAAATTCTTGCGGGGCTCTCGGTGGATTGATACGATGGGTCGGATTAAGCGGTCGGACGTGACAGAAAAGCCGGGCTCAACATAGGCCAGGAAAACCATCGCCATGGGCGGTATATGGCCAAGCAAAGTCAGTTACTTTTTTTTTATTATTAAGCGGACAAAGGAAAGATACAGAGACAAAACAGCTACACGAAGCTGACAAAAAACTAACAAGCAACAAAGAGAGACAAAGGACAAACTGTACAGCACAAAAAAGGAAAAGGAAACTTCAAAAGGACTACACATAATGTTTCCATTTTGACAAATGTTTCTCAAGATTTCCATTCTTTACAGCAATATTTCTTTCTACATCCCTCACTGTTCTGACCGTGTTTATAAAAGCAGAACTTGACAACCTCGCAGAATTTATAAAACAGTTGTTGACATATTTCTTTGCCAAAATAAGTAAATGCTCCAAAAGAATGTCCTTAGCACTTAAATCATAACCAAAGAAGACAGACATTGCATCAAGGGTGATATCGATGTAAAAAAGAATCAAAAATATACAAAATAAATTCTCTCCAAAAGGCAGTTACAATGGGACAAGTCCAAAATCGATGAAGAAGGGAGTCGGGTGTTTGGCAGCAAAAATTACACATTTCACTCTCAATCTTACCTATTTTCTTTAAAATTGTTTTTGTAAAAATATTTCTATGAATAAGGTTGAATTGAAAGTTTCTACTTTTACTTTCTATAGTACATTTGTATGGAAGACAAAAAATTTTCTTCCAAATGCTTTTGTCGGAAACACCAAATAAAAGAGACCAAGAACTCATGGCCTTTTCTGGCATTGTTACAATTCCTTTTATAAGACTCCAATACACAATTCCAGATGAATTCTTATCAAATATTTGTTTGTAAATATCAGAATGGTAAGTGTTCATTGGCAAACACGTAGTCATATTGTGTTTTCTCTCACACAAAGAAATTGCTTTCAAAATACTATAATAAGAAATGAAATCAATACATATGTGATATCTATTAGTGAAGGTTTGATAATCCATTTTAACACCATTAAGGAAAAAGTCAGAAATGAAATTTACATTACTGTCATGGAAATTTCTCAAAAATACAGTTTTTCCAGCAACCAGAATATTTAAATTATTCCACACTATAGCCTCTGATTGGGAGTACACATCCTTCTTAAAATTTAGCGTACACCAGGAATACATCATATCATACAAAAAAGGATATACTTTTATACATGATGGTATATCCCGGGTATGCAGGTTACATTGGAACACAAATAAACTTCCAACAGACGACAAGAGATAACTATAAATGGATTTAATTGGGCTTTCTGTTTTTGTTTCCACCAGTCTTTTTACCCAACCGACCTTCATCGACTTGCAAGTCACTCTATAATTAGGAGCACGAAGGCCCCCTAAATCTCGATCGTTCATGAGCGTACTTCTCTTAATTCTATCTCCTTTGTTATTCCAAATGAACTTGAAAATTATACGATCTATTTCTTGAAAAACTTTCTCAGGGGGTTTGGTAAAACAGAAGCGAGGTAGGATAGCTTGGAAAGGATAAGACTTTTCAAAATGGCAATTTTTCCAAGAAGAGAAAGATTTCTTGTGGACCAGGTGTTGAGGACAGACATCATAGATTTGATTTTGGGTACATAGTTCAACTCAAAAATAGTACCTTTATCAGTTAGGGGAATGATAACTCCGAGACAATCGATTGGACCATTCGACCATACCACCAGATTACGAATGTTATAGTTAATCCTCTGGTGATGAAGGGACCCAATTTTAAAAACCTTTGATTTGTCATAGTTAACTTTAAGCCCAGAGATCTTATCAAAGTTATCCAAAGTAAGCAAAACTTGATTGAGTGACTGTTCAGAGCCATTCATGAAAATATTTGTGTCATCTGCATACTGTGAGATTTTATACTCATGACCACCAATAGTAATACCTTGAATCGAAGTGTCCAGTCTTATCTTTGCTGCAAATAACTCTGCACAAATTATAAATAAATATGGAGACAAAGGGCAACCCTGGCGAACACCTCGCTAAATGGGGAAAAACTCCGAAGACCAACCATTGTTCATAACACAGGAAATAGGATTTGAATAGAACAGTTTCACCCACTGAACTATACTGTCGCCGAAATTAAAATAAGACAGAGCTTTAAAAAGAAAATTCCAGTCCAGAGAATCAAAAGTTTTCTCATAATCGACCGTAAAAACTAAACCAGGAATTTCTTCTCTTTCGGTGATATCAATAATTTTCATGAGTGTACGAATGTTTTCACCAATGTACCTGGATCTGGTCAGGGTTGATGATAGATGGAAGAACGTTACGTATACGAAATGAAATGGCTTTAGAAGCAAGTTTGTAGTCAGAATTCAAGAGCGAAATAGGTCTCCAATTTTTAAGATACCATGGGTTCTTACCTTTTTTAGGAATGAGCGAAATGACACCTCTTCGTTGTGAAATTGAAAACTGATTTTTAACTATGGCTGAATTCAGGGAATTGACCAAACTGTCGGATATCACATTCCAAAAGACTTTGTAGAAGTCTGCCGGAATGCCATCTGTTCCAGGCGAACGACCGTTATCAGTTGATTTGAGGGCCAATAACAGCTCATTCTTGTCTATGCGACCTTCACAACTCTGCCTCTCACGAGGACTTAACTTGGGAATAACAACGCCTTCCGGGAAAAAGTCGTCAATAACTGCAGTATCACAGGTGTTGAAATTGTTACAAGTGGAATATAAATTCTGATAAAAGGTCTTTTCCAAATTTAAAATTGTGGTAGAATCAGTCTTGGGAGACCCATCATCCTTAATCAGCTTCAAAATTGACTTATTTCTAAAATTACGTTTTTCGAGTGAAAAAAAATATTTAGAACTCTTCTCACCATGTTCATAGTACCTAGCTTTAGATCTAATCATCGCACCTTGTGTATACATGTCGATCAATTTCTCGCATTCAGAAAGCTTCTCAGATAACTCAGTTTCAATTTGCTCAGATGGCTCTACCAAAATTTTCTTTTCTAGTTCTAACATATCATGCTCTAAGGTGGAAAGTAACGTCCGTTCTTTACGCCTTTTCCTTGCAGCATACTGAATTGTCTCAGCACGTACATTACACTTGATCGTTTCCCATAACAGCTGCTCATCTACATCTGGATCATTTGCATAAGTGTTTTTTGTTTCTTGAATGCAAGCATTGATGAGATTGATGTAATCCATTTCAGACAAGAGAGAACAATTCAATTTCCAGAAACCTGGACCACGTTTAACCTTATCCAAGGTTATAGAAATAGCAACAAGAGAGTGATCTGTACGAAAACCTGGACTAATATTTGCTTTGGTAGTTTGGCTCAGGAGGCTGAACGACAAAAGGAAAAAATCTAATCTACAGTGAACAGGAGGCTTCTTTTGCCTCCATGTGTATCTACGAGTGTTCGGATTCAAAATCCTCCATATGTCAGCTAAATCCAACATTTCTGATTTTTGGCGGACAATATCTCGACATCGAAAATGCGTGGATGGCCTTCCACCAGACTTATCAAGATGAACATTCTGTACAAAATTGAAATCCCCTCCTAGAATGAGTTCTGCATCTGTAAAATTATTTTGGATATTCTCAAAAATTGACTCAAAGAACGACGGTTCGTCAGTATTTGGTGCATAAATGTTACATAATACCAATCTACGGTCATTGACTGTGACCTCACAAATAATACACCTGCCATCATCATCACACCATGTTTTATGAATAACAAAGGGGAAGTTATTTTTAAACAAAATAGCAACTCCCCTTGATGAAGACGACCCGTGACTGAACAAAATTTTATAACCCCATTCGTTTTTCCAAACAGATTCACAGTCCCTCAACGAGTGTGTTTCGTGTAAGAAATAAATATGGAAAGATTTTTCTCTCAACCACAAGAAAGTCTGACGTCTTTTCTTGGTGTCTACACATCCTCGTACATTCAACGAACAAATGTTTAACTCACTCATAATTCAAGAAAAAAAAATCTAAAAAATACTTCTACCCACATAAGAATAAGTAAATTTGGCACAAAAAATTGCAACCCCTTCAGCCTATCGTAGAAGAGAAAAGTTTGCAGATAAAGATTCCAAAACGAAAACATTACGAAGCGAAAAACTGGGAAATGGAAAAGAGAAGAAACAAAAAAACAAAGACAAAGGAAAACAGAAACAAACATCACGCGATCAGCTTTCAGCATTTTGAAAACTCACACATTTAGGACGACCGTTACTGTCCAATAAAACGTTCATTTTTTGAAGTCTTCCAGGCGAATGACTTTCAGATTCCGTCTTCGACCTGCCACGAATGGTTCGTCGGTGTATTTAATGACCAGAAAAAAAAAGTCAGTTACTCCATGGAGGTAGCTCTATGGTTACTCGTAGTCAGCATGCAACTTGTCCAACGTACAGACGAGCTAGAAATGTCGGAAATAGGCAGAGTAATTAAAGAGTCCGATGCCTTATGGTTGAACTCGAAGATGTGCCAAAGTCCCACGTCTTTGGTCAGTACAGTAGTCGGCCTGCAGCTTGTTCCGACGTGCGGTAGTACGTTTCAAATTATAGCATGAACCCAGCGGCTGAATGAATGAATGAATGAATGAATGAATGAATGAATGGGAGCGATGAGACAAAGGCTTGATTATGTAGTGTCGTGTGCAAACGTGGCTGATTGGCTGGGAAGGAGGATTGATAACAGATATGGGTAGAAGAGCCGATTGGCTAAGGGAACGACAGTGAAGATGTAAGGAAGGCAGATAGCTAGGTGTAATCACAAAACACATCTGAGATTCCACTTTGTATCAAAACCAGAAATTTGGCTGCTAAAAGACATGGAAAACGCAACGCTAACACTTACCGGTGCCATTTTATTATAACAAGTAGTAGTTGGTCAAAAACAACTGGGACTCGTTTATAGTATCCGTCAGTCTGAGCAAAGTGAATACAAAACAGCATTTTGCTTACTGCAATGATTTGCTCATGTAGTCAAATAGAAATTGAAAATAATTGCGCCAACTTTAAAAATCAGTGTCGCAATTGAAGATGATTTTGACGAAAATCAGAAAAAAGTGTCAAAAAACCGTCGAGATTATGATCGGTATATTTTGTTTATAGAAACCCGCAAAACAGGTCAAATAAAACAATCCCTTGACTTGAGCATAGGATAGAAATATTAAGTGTTTGACAATGCAATTATTGCCAGCCCGATGCCTTTGCAACTGCAGTGTATTGTTGACAGAAGAAAGAAAAGAAGGACGTATATTAAGATTAGGTTCTGTTTAAAATTAGAACTATCTTCATTTCGACTAAATAGTTACAATGTATGCTTATCCTGTGCTTTTTAAAGTGCAGGAAGACTTGTTTTCCGTCATTTAGTGTATTATTGCATTGAAACACAAGGCTAAAACTTGACCGCGAAATTTGTCATGTTTACATAGTTTGAGCATGTTGTTTAGGGTAATGTAAGAAGAAAACAAAGATGACGAGAAAGGGCTGCATGACTCTTGCTTTTTGAATTACATGGAGGAATATAGCATATTTTTATTTCAGAAAGTTTTCACTTGTTTCAAGTTGAGATCTACTGTATTTTTCAAATATGACCATTTTTTGTGTTTACGTGTTATATTCTGATCAGATATGTAAATAACTGAAAAAGGAAGGTCTATCCTACCTTTTGAGTTAAGGGGTCTCTAAGTGCGTATACCAATCTTTTTTGAAAATGGGCATGGCGTGTAATTTTCTATGATTCAGCAAAGAGAATACCCAGATCCCCTCACGAATATTGACATCTTCTCTCATCTATTGTCACCTTTCTGATTTTTGCGTGTTGCACCTTTGATCGTTTTTTTATACGAACTGGAACAGACAAAACGGGGGTGTCGGTCACATTTTTTGAGTGAGGAGTCGAAAAGATACCGTACTCAAAGCATTTTGAAGCATAAATAGCCGTTTAATTCCTCGATCGATGGTTTTAGTGACGAGCATTGCCAATACCATTGCTAAATCTTATCATTTCCATATTTTTTTTGGATAAAATTATGTTTTGCTCTGAACGCAAATGCTGCAACAGTTACCAGTTTCATGTGTGTTCATCCCCGTATGCAGTGCCTTATATGGCTGCATCTACACATGGTCTATTTGTTAAATTGTTTCAAGGGACGTATTTTATGATTGCAAGTATAATCTGTTCATTTCTCTCCCTCCGGGTTTACATGTATCGTGCACAGGCCATGCAGGCAGTTGTGACAGGTAGCATTTCCATAATCCTGCGATATATATTGAAAGGTAACATTTTACACTGTACCATGGAGGCCAATGCTCGACCAATATGTCTCCCTCGTCACGAATATTATGTGCAAAAATAAAAGACTACTACAAACATCCCATAAAACATGGTATGGGTAGGGAGATGGTATATCATCACCCTTGGCTACGCTTATGGCGATAATTCCTTGCACTCTTTATATCTTTTTCACAATGATCTCACAGTACTTCAAACCAAAAAGTCAAGTTTCTCAGGAGCCTTGATGCTAAACTTATATTTTGATTGAGACCATCCAATGGATGTCAGTCTATATTCAACGCATTCCTTTAAGTGTAAAGTAGACAACAATCTAAATTCTTTGTAAGAATAAACTTACCAGATCTGATCTCTAAAAAACCCGAACAGATTGCTGCCACGACTAATGCGGGATTAATTTTCATGATCATCACTACAACTCCGATGAAATATTCCAATCTAGACCGGCACAAACGTTGTTGCTTCAAATCTTGCAAAATATCCTAAAGCGCGGTGAAAAATAGCGGTTTGCCGGATAAGAATCAAAGGTGAGAATGCCTTGGTCAACACACTGAATCTCTTGCAGAGAATTTTTGTCACGGATACCCTGATAGCGTAGCAAAATGTGATAACGCTTAAGGAAGGCTAGGCTATTCATACCTCGTGTGACATGTATAACGGATGCAGGGCACGCGACATAGAATGCGCATATACAGTAAACGAAGCAATTTCCGCACATAGATTAACGCCGGTACGGCATGGATAATATTCTAACTATCCTATGGGGTCTGCGAGTAGTTGACCGCATGCCTCAAATAGTGGATACATTTGAGACTCCCTAGCTAGGTTATAATTATCCACTCCACACCACAGGCGGCCCAGACTTATTGCTTTTATCTCACTGTTTTCTCTATCAGTTCATCTCCTTTTCTATATGCTCTGACTGATCGCAGTAAATAAAACAAATGATTATATAAGCTAACCTAGCCTCTTTGCTCCTTATCCCTTTTACACCCCATTTCAAGTACGTTTATCTCTCATTTCACATTTTGTAATTAGTCAACACAACTAATTATGCTAATCAGTGGAATTATGAGGGATTTTATGGATTGGTAAACATTGTGAAAGCTAGGAAAAGTTACTAAAAGGAAGATAAGCAGCTTTCCTGAAATATGTCAAGAAATTACCAAATTGCGGCCAGTGGTGGCCGTTTATCAATCATTCACTGCAGCAAATGTATTTCGATGGCCGAGAAGAGCCGGCTACTCTAATTTCATCCAATTGATGTCAGTCTATATTCAACGCATTCCTTTAAGTGTAAAGTAGACAACAATCTGAATTCTTTGTAAGAATAAACTTACCAGATCTGATCTCTGAAAAAACCAAACAGATTGCTGCCACGCCTAATACGGGATTAATTTTCATGATCATCACTACGACTCCGATGAAATATTCCAATCTAGACCGGCAAAAACGTTGTTGCTTCAAATCTTGCAAAATATCCTAAAGCGCGGTGAAAAATAGCGGTTTGCCGGATAAGAATCAAAGGTGAGAATGCCTTGGTCAACACACTGAATCTCTTGCAGAGAATTTTTGTCACGGATACCCTGATAGCGTAGCAAAATGTGATCACGCTTAAGGAAGGCTAGGCTATTCATACCTCGTGTGACATGAATAACGGATGCAGGGCACACGACATAGAATGCGCATATACAGTAAACGAAGCAATTTCCACACATAGATTAACGCCGGTACGGCATGGATAATATTCTAACTATCCTATGGGGTCTGCGAGTAGTTGAACGCATGCGTCAAATAGTGGATACATTTGAGACTCCCTAGCTAGGTTATAATTATCCACTCCACACCACAGGCGGCCCAGACTTATTGCTTTTATCTCACTGTTTTCTCTATCAGTTCGTCTCCTTTTCTATATACTCTGACTGATCGCACTAAATAAAACAAATGATTATATAAGCTAACCTAGCCTCTTTGCTCCTTATCCCTTTTACACCCAATTTCAAGTACGTTTATCTCTCATTTCACATTTTGTAATTAGTCAACACAAGTATATATGCTGATCAGTGGAATTTTCAGGGATTTTATGGATTGGTAAACACTGTGAAAGGTAGGAAAAGTTACAAAAAGGAAGATAAGCAGCTTTCCTGAAATATGTCAAGAAATTACCAAATTGCGGCCAGTGGTGGCCGTTTATCAAACATTCACTGCAGCAAATGTATTTTGATGGCCGAGGAGAGCCGGCTACTCTAATTTCAAATGTTTGAATCGTCGTGAACAGTACCAAAAAATACCAGTGCTTTGCGTGTAGTTCATGGCATGAGGATGTCCGAAAACCAAGAAGTTGAAACCTTTGACATTTACGTTGTTTACATGTGGGCACAATATTTCTCAGGGTCCAGTCTGATTTTGATTAGAGTCAAAGTTAGTGTGGTGAAGTGTGGTTCTCTCGATCTATTAATCGCGTCGTATTGCTTTTATTTGGCGAAAAAAGTAACCGGCCAGATTAACTCTTGACGTCATGAGCTTAGTTGCTAGTCATGAACTTAGTTGTGACTGTATGTCAGAAAACAACCGACTTTGGCGGCAAAGGCCTAGTTGATTGCACGTACTTTGAGACAGAAAATAACGATACAGACAGACATGGAGACAGGGAGATAGTAGCGAGTGCAGAGAAATGACGGTTATCCAGTGCATGCTAGTGCTAATGTGTCACCATTGTGCCTTGAATCACGGCGCGGTTTGTAAATTATACTTTGCTTGTACACTTTCCGAAAACGACTACGCGAAACATACATCTAGTATATAATTTTGCTGAAAAATTGCACCTAACTTACTACGTTAGGGAGGCCTATATGGATAAATTTAAGTAAATATAGAAAAGTTGGAGTTTTTAAATGCTTATAAAATTTGAACAAATCCATGCAAAATGCTGAAATTTGCTAAAGTGTAGGTCTTGGTACTTTTGAGCAGGAACAAAAACTCATAAACGATGAATACCTGTTAGATTTGTCAAAATAATGGGGTAAAAATTGTGATTTTTGCTATTTTTACCTATGGAAAACCTCAAATATGGGTGAAAAATAGCATTTTTATAAATATCCATCTTAGAAATGTGAAACTTTCAAGAAAGATATGTTTTAGGTTGAAAAGATTGTACCTTGCCTTTATTTCACATATTGTACCTCATTATGCAAATTTATGCAAATTTTGTCTTCTAAGAATTACATTATTTTACCAAAAGATCCATATTTCAGGTATGCTTCCTCTGGAAAATAAGCTGCAAAATTTCCTTTTGTTGAATATATAATGTTGCATACTGTACATATACAAAATAGTAAATGATTTTAATCACTTGAAGTGAAAATGGATGACTAAATTGGGTCCAAAAACTCAAAAATGTCAATTTTCTACATATAATTTCAGATTCAATTGAAGGTAAAGCAAAGTTTTGACAACAATAGATTCCTCAAATTACTGTACAGAAAGTTGGTATTCACAAGATATATTGCAAATTGTTTGTTCTCTATAAAATTGACAATTTCCACAAATATTAAGTTGATTAAAGCTTTGAGTTTTGGGTCAAAATATAGCAAAATTGACAATTTTACAATGTTGGCAAGAAAAATTGTAGTTTTCGTAAACATTTTATCCAACTTTGTCATGAAATATTACTGTAAATTTAGCTGTGTACAATAATAGGTATCATAGAGTATATAATGATAACAGGATTGATAAAAAAATACTTAATTCAAGTAAATATGAAGATATTTTTTGGTTGAAAACTCGAAAAATGCTATTTTGTAATCGGATGACCTTTGACCCCTGACATCAACAATGACCTATGCAGACAGAAATTTATTGTTAACGGATTCTGCAGGCTTGTAAAAAGAGTTAAACGAGACTTACTCTGCACAAAGGCGTACAAATATTGTAAAACATACCAATGCAATCCATTCTGACCGAGATTCAAGAAGAACATTAAAATTTGATAAAAAGAGGCAAAAGTGTTTTTTTTTCATCACTTTTTTGTACTACTTTCAAGTCAATTTTTAACAATGCCGTTTTCAACGGTTTCAATATATTGTGTGTTTTGTACCAAAATTATTGAAGGTACATGTATGCAGATATATAATATAAAGTCCACAATTAGAACACACAGGAATTGTGCAAGAAAATTAATGTTTTAAACTTCCATAGATGTTAATTTTAAATATAAATGGCAAATTGATGGATCAAATATGCCTGAGTTTTATCAGTTTCATAATCAAGCCATGGTGGCTGTAACTTTGGATGTTTTTTTCGTTATACTTTGTGTTTTTTATATTAACTGCAGTTTCTTGTTCTACTCACGAAACAATACTGAAACACCCATTGTTCAGCATGTCAACATAGCATTTTTATGCGGGCTAATACATAACTATGTTATAATAGTGAACAATGCAATTTGCACACATATACGTTGTATTGACAGGTTGGATATAAGGTGTCTCCGTAGGGTTTAGGGAGTAAAACAAGAAACTGCAGTTGATATACATAACAAAAATAATGAGAAATTCATTCAAAGTTACAGCTACTTTACTCTTGAAACGTTAATACATTATTTCACACCAGCTATAACAAGCAGTGCCAAGTAATGTCAAAGGGCAAGAGATTTTGCCCTACTTAGATTTAGTCACCTCATCAAATCAAATCTGAAGTCACCAAGTTGTTTGGAGGTCCTCTTGAGATGACCCACTGGATTCATTATCACTATAGTTATCGCGCTGTGCATACACACTCAATGGTAAGTTCTCATCAGATGACTGGTTGGATTCATTGTCCTGGTTACCTTGTACTGTATCAGTGTTGAATCTAGGATCTTAGGATTGGGGGACATTTGGGCCCACTGCCTTAAATTTTGGGGGACATTTTCAAAATTTGGGGGACAATTTTTTGGCAGCAAAT
>LD344733.1:96762-118884 GCA_001465055.1 Ptychodera flava | reverse complement strand
CATGTGGACACATGAAATGTTTCAGAAAATTTTGGAATTTGGTTTGATTTCCGCTTGATCAAGAACATGTTTTTTCTTTTTGAATGGAATAGGTGTGTTGGCTACATACGGACGTGTGCTGCTAAAGTATTTATAAATGAAATCATTGGTAACATTCTAGCGAAATATAGCAAATCATCACGCAAAGTGGTTACGTTTACCAATGAAAGAAAACACACGTTGACCTATTTACAGACCCCCCCTCATTGTGAGTGCGCCCAAAGTGACGCACTGGGTAGATTTCAGAGCGGGATTTTTTTCTGAAACGCGTCAATCCCGCGATGGCGCGCTCTAGATTCAACACTGCTGTATGCACTGTATACACAGATAAAGGTAGGTTTTCATCAAATGAATCGCTGGACGCTTCATCATTGTTACCGTGCTGGGCAATGACACTTAATGGCAAGTCTTCATTTGATGAAGAACTTGACTCACTATCAGACTGACTACGTCTCTCACTGGATGCATACAAGCTCAATGGGAGTGAGTTATCTATTTCATGAAGAACATTTGGATTAGTCAGGATCAAGTCTTTCAGTAGACTTTTCTTTCCCGCTGAATTGAGTTTGCTGCGTCCACGCATTTTGTGAACTGCATCCACGTCAACGCCCAACTCTCCAAGGCTTGCCCAAAGTTGTAGCTGGTTAGAGACAGCAGCTGATGTCATCTTGGTAACTTTCCTTGTGCTAGTAACAAATTCTCCGTCTTTCAGTTTTTGCATTATCTGTCTCTTCCTCTCTGCTTTCGTCTGTGCTCCTTCAGCCTGCTTTCTCTTACGTTCTTCCCTACGCGGTCTTTCCTGTTCATACAGCCTTCTCAACTGTGACTCTTTTGTGCCCCATTCCCTTGGTAATTTTGAAGCACCCTTTCGTGCCACTGCACAAAGCTTCTTCTGTTCTTCCTTTGAATGGTGCTGAAGCCATAGCGCTGGATGATCTTGTTTGGCACGTACCATAGACTGTAAAGTTAATGGGTTTGATGCTGGAGCAATGTGCTGTTGCTGTGCAAGCATGCCGAAATCTTGCTCTATACGCAAATTCGTGGCATCTCCAACTAGTTTAGCTGCTGTCACATGTTCTGGTGTAGGCTCTGAATATTCTCCACCTGTTAGATGTTCTTTTGCGTGGTCCTTTAGTTTTGCTGCTCCAGCTTTACACATCACTTGCAAAAGCTCAACAACACACTGGTCTGTGTCAACTGGCTGCCTTACAGCCTCCATGTATTTTGTGAGTTTTTCGCTCCTTTCTAAATTAGGCCATATAATGTCTGATCCATCAAGTAGCATCGATGAATTTTCACCCCACACCATTAGCTTATCAAACATGTGTTGGTAGTATGTATTCATTTCAAGTGGGTTGTTCACCTTGAGGGCCATATTCATGAGGGGTAAACATACCTCATAGTACAATATACCATAGGCTCGCTCTTCTGCCATTACATTTTCATCGAAGTATCCATTGTGAACAGCTGTTTCAAGTCCATTTAGGGCACCTTTCTGCTCTCGTTTATCTGTCAGATACAGCTGTATCATGTCTTTTCCAATATAACATGGTATTGCATTATGAAAAAAATGCAAGGAATCTATTGCCAACTATTGGTTGGAACAGTTTTTGTCCATCTTCACTGAGCTCATCATGGGCTAAGGAAAAACCCCTAAATTCTTTTCCCTGGGCGTACTCCTTCCTACTCTCTGTACACAATAGCTTGTCTGTGGCATATATATGGGCCTGTGCACCAACCATACCTCTTCTGTTTGCTTGCTGTGTGTAATTGAGAAAGTTCACTGCCGATTTGCTCATGGCTGAAGCAACGTTTTGACACTTATGAGCAGCACACGTAAAAGCAAAGATCTTACTTCGTTTTCCTTTCTCTGCAGCTGACAAATTTACCCAATTTGGGTCAAAGTCTTCTAACTTAAGTCTTTCTTCTTCCTCTCTGTTAATAGTCTTGTTTCTTTGGTTTCCACATTTGCACGATCTTTCATATTTGATTTGATCTGGCCAAAGTGCACAAACTCTGCATCAACTCCTACATCCTGGGCTACGGCATGCAAGTCCGACAAATGCTTTGCCAAGTTCGCTACTGTCTCTTCAGCTGTTTCATTACAAACAGGAGTCATTAAAAGTGAAAATACCCTGTTCTTTGTTTCACTAGCACTTCGACTGAGGATGACTTTATGTGACAACCAGTGTAGTTGGCCCTTAGTTGTGTGGTCACTTAGATATGTGAAGTGTTTATCAGCTGTCTTTGACCAGTTGATTAGTCCTTTTTTTTGTTGCCAAGTGTCCTGCTTTAATTTCCATCCTCTGGGCAGTGGTTCTTTTTGGCAAAGCAAGTTCTTCTGTATTAATGCTGGTAAGATTTTTCAGAACAGATCTCACAACAGGTTCAATTATATTTGATGAAACTCCTAATGTTAGTAGATGGTAGTATGTCAGACGCACTTCCGGTTTGTAGATCCACCGTCTTGAGTCTCTAGTTTTTCCAATGCTGAGATCTTCTGTTTCAAGAGCTTTTCTTTGTCTTCTCTCTTACCTAGTTCTTTCTCTAGTTCATCGACAATTCCCTCAAAGAAGACAACTGCTGCAGTTTCTCGGTCTTCAAGCTCATCCATTTGTTCTTCCGCACTCTTTATTCTACCTTTCAAATTATCAATGCTCTTCTCTCGTCTTTGCAGTTTTTTTCTTCAGATTTTCATTTTGCTTCTTGAAAGTTCCGAGGGTAACCATGCTCTTTGCAGCTTTCTTTGCTTTCATTTCATTTGTGTTTGCATCATCCATCATTTTATTTACTGCCGCTTTCCAGGAATCAGCCTCTTTTGTTTTTGCTTCCAACTTTTGCTGAAGTATACTTTTTTCCCTTTGTGCGTCTTTGGTTGCTGCTGATATTGCTTTGAGTGTTACTTGTTTTGCTGTTTTTAACAACTCCTCTTTTTCTCGCATTGTGCTTCTTACCCTCACTCCAACAAGACTTGTTAGTTGTTTTTTCTCGCTGGTCACAGACTTAAGTTTCTGCTTTGCTAACCTAGCTCTCTTCTCTGCTGCTTGCTTGTCTTCTTTCAGTTGCGTTTTTGATGAGGATTTGTTGACTGGAAGCCCACTGCGCAATATTTGATGTGTTGATATACTACCTTCAAGGGACCACTTTGTTGATGAAGGTTGAGTAGGTGTGTTTGAAAGAGGTATTTTCATGGTTTCAGGAAGTGCAGCTGGTGGGAAGTCCGCGGACACTGTACCACAGAAAGTTTCATTGTAAGTTGGCAGTTGCAGGAATTGCTGATATAGCACAGTAGGCGTACTCATAGCCTCTGCATAACTAGGTGGTTGAATGTCTGAATTCAAAGGAAACTCTTGAACAGTCTTCTCTGTATTCTGCATAGGTATACTCTGACGACGCGACCATTCAAATGGTCTCTTTACGAATTGCCGGATAGACTGCAGTATAAGTTCAGAACTTCGATGTGACCTACTTTTGTTGTATGACTGGACCAACTTTTCATATTTACATTGAACATTGCTTGCTTTTGTCTGCATTTGCTTTGAAGTACGTCCATCGACATCGACTGATGTGAACTGTTTCAGCCATAAGAGTAACATATAACTTGCTTTGGAGGTTTTTATTTGTGCATAATCAGACAAGCGTAGCTAGTTTCAATTGTTACTGTCCTCTAGCATTTTTTCCATCATTCCCCAATGTATTTGATAAAGATGTTAAAAACTAAACCAGTGACATTATGCTGATATGCACAACACTGTTACATACATTTTCATTCGAAAAAAGTTACAAATCATTTTCCATTGAGAATACGTAAACAAGTTTTTTTTAATTTTGTCATTGGAAAAACAATCAGTCTGAAAAGCTCGAAAAGGTTGCCACAAGGAGCAATTTATATAATGATGTCAGTAAAGTCTTCCATGTTACAAAATACGATACAAATGTGCATATTTTATGTCCCGATTACACAAATATTGCAGTTATTAAATAGAATATCTTAACATTTTCACCAAGAGAAAATTTGAAAGTCTAGTGTCAGCGCCACCAACGTCATAGTTTACATGTATGTGAATATTACGATCTCAATTCGCAAATCGCTGGCCTAATATTTAAAAGAGAGTTTTCAATGTGGATGAAATGGTACTTATTTAACTATCCAGTTTCTCGTGAGTCAAACTCAAACCAATGCTAGAATCCCACACTATAGTGACACACCGTTTGACACGCAGCACTGATTGAGGTCACAGCGTAATGGCGTCTCGCACACTTGATCGATCCGCTCCGTAAACATCAAAATTACTCTTTTGAATCACAATTGTCCGGAAATGTTACGGAAACGAAAGGCAATTTCGATAATCCATGACCTCAAAATCGACCGCAAATGCATCTGAAACGTCCATAATTAAACGTGGACTTACCGACAACTGTCATCACTGAACCCACGCTTCATTAGCAACAAGCTCGGGTCAACGCTCACAGTAAACCGCTCGAGCCGCTTACAACCATCTCCACGGTCAACTTCAACTGGCACTCGCGCGTACATTTTCGCTCTAACAGACTCAAAACTTCATGTCAACACTTACAAGAAGGTGTAGTTTTAAATTATACTAGCTGCAAGCGTAGTTTTTTGGTCGACCTTAAAATGAGATGGCTTGACAACTTAACGATTTTGGGCGCCGTGCAATTGCAGACGATCGGCCCGTTCGCGCATGCACATCACTCAGTTTTATAGTACATCTCGTGTACTTTCATAAGAACTGTTTTGATTGGCTGTTGGCCGAAAAATGAGAATGCGACCTTAATTCAAAGAAAACATACTAAATTGAACGAAAAAACTTATGACGCTGCTGATCAGCATAATTTCAATGAACAGCGCGACGCGCAGTAAACACTGTCGAACGCGCGCTCAAATGGATCAACTCACGTTTTCACCTGTCAAAATTCGACTTTTAACTTGATTTTTATTACGGAACAGACAATATTACCTACACAATTTTCTCCACACATTTCAAAAATGCCAGTCGTTTTTATTTTATTCGTGTTTTTTGCAGCCTATTTACCGATCAAAAATGACATGTAGTACAATGAGTGCACATTAGAGGGATCGGGCCTCCCTAACTACGTAATAAAACGGCCCCTCCGGCGAACTTTTTTCTGCTTGGTCGGTTGATACTCTCTGGCCGGCACTTGTTACATCAGGCAGGGGCATGTCTACTCAGTTATGTTTGCATTTAGCGCTTGGCAACGGAAACTATGCACGTTTCTGGCGTTCCTTCCAATCAAACTTCCTAAGTCTTGTATTTTTGAATAATAAGCAGTGTTTGTTTGCGCATACCATGGATATATAAGCGTTCAATAAGTTGACGGGCGTTCTCCGGACACGATTCCCAAGATATTAGTACCTTTCCTGTTTCTTTGACACCTCTTTCTTTCGCAATGATAAGCAACCAATAATATCCCCCATTAGTCCACGAATTAGAATAGACAGTTTCGTTGACCAATTACTAGGAATATGTTCACATGAGGGGAAAACGTCCTTGTAATGGGGTGTAAAATAAAGAGTCAAGAGGCTAAGTTAGGTAATATACTCATTTATTTTTTTTACTTCGACCAGTCACAGCACGACGAAAAGGAGAGGTACTGATAGAGAAAACAGTGAGAAAAACTTAATACGTCTGGGCCACCTATGTACGGAAATGGTAGTATACGAAGCACACCAACAAAGAGAAGACACAAAACAGTACAACTGCCATTTATTTAAGCAATAATGTACCCCCTCACGGCAAATAATGGACGGCAGCAAACTTTGCTCGACATAATGTACGAGCCGAAGCTAAGTATGTTATGGAGTGCAAAATTTGCTTGAATCCATTGTTGGCCGGGAGGGGGTATATTATTGCTGTTATTATATTGTTTTGGCAATGTCAGGGAAGTTGTACACGTAACAAATGAATAAAAAAGGAAATTTAAACTGAGTTTGAAGCCACTGAGCGTCGTCTGGCACGATCGGCCCTGATTCTGTTTACTGTATATATTTACACGCACTCCAAAGTTGTCTCTAGCCTCAGCCAAAAGTGGTACCCTTCCTAAATGTCCTGTTAGAGAGGGGGTAAACTTAAGTCCGATAATACCTACAGCATTATGGACAATCTTGTAGTCAGAGGGACATTTTTGATGCAAGATTAGCTGCTACTTAATACCTAAAGTTGAAAAAAAAATATAAGAAATCAGGTTGGGTGAAATTATGCTGCTGACCTACAATGTCTCACTCGTACACTGCGCTGCGTGGTTTGAAATTTCGTTCTGTGTGCTTAGCGAACATGCTTAACGCGTTCTCAGTTTGCTCGCGATCGCTCAGTGCAGTGGGGGACGGGCATCCCCCCAAAAAGGTTTAATTTTGATTTTTTCGCGGTAAAATTGGATTAAAAAAGGAGCATAATAATGAGGTTATTCCCAAAATACCTGGATTTATGTCCGAGTACATTTTTAATAGGAATTAGGGAAAAAGTTACATTTTCAATGCCAAAATCGTTATCATGGCAACTTGAGACATTAATATAAGTCTGTGTTTTACGATCCCATATATGCATATGTATATATGCAAATGGGAGGTATTCGTATAAGGTGGCAAAATGGCGTCTGTGTGCATGTATGTAAGTATGTATGTATGTCTGTTAGTCCGTCCGGATCAAAAACACAAAACCTACAAGACGATATGTCTTCATATTTGGTAAATAGAGGCATCCTAGGTTGGAGATATGAATTTGTTCAAATGAAGATGTATGTGTCAAAAATATGCAAATGAGGTACAAAAAAGTGAAAATTTGTGAAGATGCTGTAACTCGGGAACCACCCGGCAGAATGTGTCGATATTTGTGTGTAGGGTAGGTAGTGTCAATCCTTTAAAAAACTCTTAATTTTAGAGGGATATCTTTAATTTCATATTTTTAAGAATTTTTTTCATTTTTAGGTTGAATAGCTTTGTTCTTCAAAAATATTTGTTAGAGAGTCTTAAAACTTGGTGTCCACGTTACTATGGATTATCCATGCATTTTGTATGTATTTGAATGGTGATGTTTTAGTTGTTTAATTGTAGACATTTTTTAACACGTATTGAAAGTCAATATTCAAGGTCAATTAATTTCAACTGCGTCACTGCTGCAGAGCAAGCTCCACCTATTTCAACGCGTCATTGTTGTTACGGTTATAGTGTAGCACCCTGTTGTTGCACGCTGAAGAGAGACATGTAATTAGGGAATAGTAACAATTGATGTAATAGCCAATTTGTGACGTAATACATACCATCGTTCTTAAAAAAAAGTTGAAGCTAGAACTCGTTAACTCTGGACTTCGGGATATTTCCTGCGTTTTGCAAGATTTTTGGGTGCATCTCACGAGTCAGAAGGTAAGCTATTCTGTATGTCTATCAATACATGTCTTAAAATGTATGGTCTATTATATTTATGCACATTTTTACATGGAGAAATTGTGTATAGTGGATTGTAGTGTGTGAACGGGTACCTGAACTGTAGCGCTTGTGAAATTGTTCATAATGGCTTTGCCGAGTCAAAATATTCCGAAGTGACAACGGGGATTACATGTTGTGAGGTTACTTTGAGATATAGTGTGTTGTTTAGCATGTATTTTGATGTGAATTTGAAACTGCTTGTCCAGTTGTCAATTATCATCCGTTCAGCTACAGTGCACGGAACTGAGTTGAGGGACTGTGTGGTTCATCGATAGATGGCGGTTTAGCCCAAGTGTTGATGTCTGTTCAGTATGTTGCCGAACCACTGAAACAACAGCAAAACCTTCCTAAAAAACAACTCAGTTGAACACATAAAAGTGTAATGTTTAAAGTAGAGGTTTCAAACAGCCTGTTCCTGAGATATTCCGCGGTACTATACGTCTAACTGTGTGGACTTTGAAAGACGTGTTCTGTATTTAATACGAAAGACAGAAAAGCAGTTTCTTAATGAGCTTGCGTGTTTGCGTGCTGTTTAGTAATAGTACACCGTCAGTAACCTCGCTTTTGAAGTTTTGTGATTTTATTTCTGTGTAGACTCGCGTTTAACGGTGGCGGTCATCAGTGCAACATTGAAAATTGTGTTGCACAATTGTATACCTCCATAAATTACTATCAGCCATTTTGTACTCTGTATCGTTAATTGAGCCATCTCGATCACATTTTAAGTGAGGCTTTTTCACTTTACGTTCAACGTTACGCAATTTGAACCCTTCAACTGAGCAATTTCCGCCGAAATAAGAAGAAAGTGATCGAGACCGGCAACAACTGTCGTGCATCACGATTCGATTTCGCCGCTGCGTGCGCCACGGCCGCCAACGTGCATGCATCGGGTTCATAGGCTACGTTACAGTCAATCGTCAATTTCACACGAGACTGCCCTTGAGCATACTGTACTAGTATAGACGTGACGTCATAACTCTCGCGAGACTAGGGTGTTTGAGAAAGCATGCACCAGCGGCAATGAATGCTGAAGTAAATGTAGTTTGAGTGGGTCATTGAGAGAGAAACGAGAGTCGACTACGACTAAAACAGACCAGTATTTTAATCTTGTTTTCCACTTCGTCGAGATAAAAATCAACTTTGCCTTTAAGGGGACGATTTTCCTTGCCACTTCGGTTTCAAGTGGCATCGCCGTACGTGGCGACCCCCGTGAATATACCGGTATCTGAATAGGCCGCGCTTTTGTATACAGTGCATTTCAAGAGGACGAACGTAAAACGCGTTTTCGTTTAATATCGACTCGTGTCGGTCGTGTGAAGTCGATCGGGTATCAGTTAATTCGAACGGAGGTGTACTGTGGCATTAGTCTGCTGTGGCGTCAGTTCCTACAATTAAAGGTTCATAATTTGTAGGTGTGTGAGTGGGTTATGTCAGTTAATGTCGGTAAGTACAACATTAGTTGCGTGGCCGTTGTAGTAGTAGGTACATGTGACCTGTTTCGTTTTCAACGCAACTTCAAGTTGCCTCATGGTTCATTGGTTGTAAATAAGTTTGCTTGCTTAATTTCATTATCATATTTGTGATAAGTTGTTCTTGTTTTGACAAAGACACAGTATTTTTCCCTCAGTGTGTAGTAGGTAGCAATGAAAAAATATATCAAATTTGACGTTTTATTGTCTAAAAAAACAGTTGCCCATGTGGGCTACAACTTCAAGTAGTACAACATGTGTAATATAGTTGCCCAAGGACCAACTCTGGTATACCAATCTGTTGACACAGAGCTACCGGGGAATTTCGAACCCTCTTAATTTATTTAATGTGACTCTTTACTTAAATCTTATCTTCTTTGGAGAGGTGATTTGAATTAAAAGGGTATCTACAAACAAAAAGATTTGTTTTATTGTTTCTTCTCTTTGCCGTTTTATTGTATCATGTTTGTGAGGACTTCGGGTGGTTGCAAGGTCTGGTTGACTACACAGCAACAATTATGATGCAATGTGTTGCACAATATTTTCTTTCAGGGTGTTTTGAATTGTTATTTATGCACACCTCTTTTGACCATAAGGCATATTTCTCGCAAACAGAGGAACATCTTTACTGTAACAGTGGCACAAGTTCAGGACCTCAATATTATATGCCTTGCATTATACTGACTCATTTGCATTTTGGAACTTATATCAAGGTCCCATACAAAAGTATTCATCTCGATACATATCAGTAGCACCAGACAATTAAGTTTGAAGCCCTGACTATGTGCATGTGTCACCTCTCACAGTATTGCCTTAGATTTGAAGTTAATGAAATGTAAATTTTCCCTTGAATAAACCTGCAAGAGATGACACCTGAATTCCCATCTATATTTCATCTACAATAAATCATGTTTCACCATTCTAATCTTTGATACTGGGATATTATTACCATTTCAGATTTACTTTCTGCAAGAAGAGTTGGTCCCCACAATCACAATCTGGTGTAGTTTTTACATTGCACCTCAATGATGCTGTTCAGTCAACGACATACACAGTTTTCCACAAGCAAGCAAAGATTCTTCTTGTCACCATCTCAACTTGGCACCATGAGCAACACAGACCAGCAATTGCAAAAAGAACTGTCTAATGTCTGTAATGGCAAATTTCACCAACAAGTTCGAGTGAAGGTTACAAAAGCTTAAAATTTAGTCACACCATTTGGTGAAGAAACTACCCTTACGTTTGAAAATGAATTTTGTAACACTTAAAACTTTGTTCCCCAAATATTCCATTCACTCGATCAGGTACAAAATTTTCCCCAAGCAAGCAAAGATTCTCCTATGCCATCTCAAAAAAACATCATGTACAATATAGAGCAACTATTAACCGTCGATGGCAGACATATTGTCTTCAAAATAAATACTGGTAATACCACCACTGACATTACAAAAGTTGGCAAGAAAATCTGTTTGTGTGTTTTATGAGGATCTAGTCTGTGTTTCCGTCACCAAGCAGTAGTGTTAAAGTTACACATAAAAGTCACAGTTAGAACTAGGTCATACCACTTAGTGCAGAATATAGTGTTAAGTTTGAAAATTACTTTTTTCTGCCTTTTAAACTATTTATTTACACCCTACTTGATTTGAAACTTTTCATTTTATTTTCTTTTTAAGTGATTGGCAACTTACTGATCACCGTTTGTTGAAGAGATACAAAGTTTATTTTCTGTCATTGTCAACTATATTTTTCATTAAATACTATATTCTCAAATTTTCTCTATTTCTTCATGTGTGTACAATGCATGTATATATGTCTGTCCATGTCAAAAACTTGACCAACTTCCACACACTTCACCTCACCAACCATCCAGCTACTGACTAATTGCTGGGTCATCCTACTGACTAATTGCTGGGTCATCCATTTATTTTTGCAAAATTTTTAGTCCCAACCTAACCCGTACAACACACCACCTACAGTGTTTTGCCCAGGAATTGTAAAGGTGGGACACAGTGTCCCATGATTGTTAAAATAGGGGGACACTAAGTTACAATGGGGGTCAATGTGTGAGCGGAGAACGCAAAGCAAAGTCAACTCCCCAAGGCAGAAAGGTATTGTAAACATGTAGGGCTGTTGTTTTCCATCAAAAAATTGACATCATGAATACATACATTCATTGTAAAATTAAGATTGCTGGACGTCTCCTATAATGGTTTGTGACAAAGTCATTTTAACTGGTTATATTTACAGTTTTGAATTGTAAAAAAGACATCATCATGATAAAATCAATTTCATGCGTATTTTTCTTTTACGGGGATCCTGCATTACATGTGTTTAACAGAAATAAAGAAGGTTTCATTACACTTATGACTCCAGAACTAGAAGTGGTTGAAGACAATAGTTTGATGCACATTGTAACCTGGGTTTTTTATTACTGCTATAAAGTTCTCTTCTTTTTTATAATTGCTCCAATGACTGACATTTTTCCCTGAAAATTGCAAAAATATAGTTTGAAAACAAATATGTGGGAAAACTCCTTGATCATCATGATAGCAATAGCACATAGCCATAACGCTGTTTTGACAAGCTAGGTGGTTCTTGTTAAGATCAGCTACAATCGAGCTAGGGGGTCTTGACTATATAACGAATTCAGCGTGACCTCGATCTCAAGTTGGGCTGGCTTGCAGACGATCGGAGAGTTTTATGAGACTCCTTCTGGGGAAATTTAAGGCAAATTACTACTTTGAAAGTCAGGGATATCGTGTTTCAACAAAAAATGGGGGGTTAATGATATTTTTAGATGAAGTCATGAGCTTCAGGTACACCAAATACACGTGCAGTCAATTCCGTGTGATGCCATGTGCCTAATTTGATTCTCCATACTTCACTGTACTACTAGCATATATTTACATGTAAACGTTTCATTTCAAGTTGTTGGTCAATAAAATTTGCTTTGGGAAAAGTTAGTTGTTCTTTTTACAAGCCTTCCGCTTCCGAAATCATTGTGGTTATCGGGATCGTACGTGGCCCGGCATTTGATTTTTGTCCCCAAGGCTGCAGGGCTGAGTGGACGCACATCGCCTTGCTCATACCATGAATCGTAGACTGTAACAGACTAACTGATTTTTCAAAAGTGTTTACATTGTGACGAAAAAAATAGACTAAATTTTAAATGTTTCCTTTTCTCAATAGAGAAGCAATAACTGTACGGGCTATCAAGTGTGTAATTTAATAGCTAAAAATGTAGTCTGTCTGTGGACGCTGGACTTACAATTCTAGCCCTGATTTTAGTGCGTCCCTGTGACCCATGTCCGGTATTTTTGCGGGACATTGTTGCTAATTTTGCGTCAAAAGACGCAAGAACGCACTCTGGGCAAAACACTGCACCTATCATACACAAGACCACAATCCCTAATGGTGGACCTAGATGAGGATATGTGGATAGTCTGTCTGCTGGTTTTGGACCAGATTTTCCCATCATCATTACCATAAAGTCCCCAATAATCATTTCCAATTTTAGACATAATTTTTTGTCAATCAATGAACTACAAGCTACATAAATTCTGGATGGAACTCAGACTCTCAATGTACATTACCCTATCACCTCACACAGACATCCCAGTCAAACCACTCTGCTGAAGCTCACTTTTAAGTAGTAGTTCACCAAGCGTCCTATAGTATAGTGTAGTTGTTACAGATTTTCTGACTCAGATCCGCTACACGGTATAGAACTCATGAGGCACCCTCATACAATAAACACACACAAACCAGGCATTGCTCACAAATTTCTCACTCCTTTACTTGTGTTACCATCCATATGGGAGCGCCACAATGTCATTGACGCTATTTTTTTTTAGCTCCCATAGCCATATGTATATATGGCAATGGAAACTATTCTTATAGGCTGGTGAACTGTCTGTATGTATGTATGTATGTATGTCTGTATGTGTGTCCGTCAACATCAAAAACTCCAAAACCGCTGCACATTTCATCTTGATATTTGGTGTGTACATGGATGATGGGCTGTAGATTAGATTTTGTTCAAATGAAGTTGTCATTGCCAAAAACATGCAAATTAAGTAAAAAAATGTAAAAACAGTCAAAATTGAAAAAACTTAATAACCACTGAGCAGATTACATGAAAAATTAGCATGTAAGTACTTTGGGCTGACCTGAAATCATTGTGTAAATCTTGGGTCAGTATCTGGACTTGCTATTTTTCGTGAATTTTTTAATAATTTTCTCCCATTTTTGGTCAAAAAATCTTCTCTGAAACCACAAGTCCAATTGATTTGAAACTTGGTATGGAAGTGCAAAGGAGTGACCTTTCCCAAATTTGGGCAAATCGTGGTGACATTTGCATGTTTTTAGTTTACACTTCCATAGACTCCCATGTGTAAGACAGATCTCCATAGACTCCCATGTATAATGCCACGAAAAATAAAAATTACGTTCTCATCGTATTCATATTGCAAAAAGGATGCAGTGACACAATTTTTAGTCCCCATGGATGAAGTCCAGTAGGCTTATAGATTAGGTCATGTCCGTCTGTTCGTCCATCCGTGGGTCCATCCGTTCACGCAGATATCTCGGATATTTTGACAAAATGTCATGTGACATCAATGACCTTTGACCTCAAATATACATATTTGTCCATAACTCAGTAATCACAAGTGCTACACCTTTCATGTATGGTATGATGGGACAACTTATGACGCTACATATTGTACCTCATTAATTATGCACATATCTAATTTTGAGCGAGCCAATAGAGCTAGAGGTCTGATATTTGGCATATCGGGATAACTTAGCAATACAATTTTTTTGACAAAATGTCACATGACCTCAGTTACCTTTGACCTCAAATATACATATTTGTCCATAACTCAGTAACCACAAGTGCTACACCCTACATGTATGGTATGATGGGACACCTTATGACGCCACATATTGTACCTCATTAATTATGCACATATCTAATTTTGAGCAAGCCAATAGAGCTAGAGGTCTAATTTTTGGTATATAGGGATAACTTAGCAATACAATTTTTTGACAAAATGTCACGTGACCTCTGTGACCTTTGACCTCAAATATAAATATTTGTCCATAACTCAGTAACCACAAGTGCTACACCCTTCATGTATGGTATGATGGGACAACTTATAACGCTACATATTGTACCTCATTAATTATGCACATATCTAATTTTGAGTGAGCCAATAGCAGGGTTAGCGGTAGGATTTTCAAGTTAGTAGCCACACTTACTCAGTGTGGCTAATTTGGTCCTAATTTTATTAGCCACACGCAACTTTCATTAGCCACACATACTAAATGCTGGTAGAAACATACTTCAGTCTTCAAGTTTTTGATGTGATACATTCATAAATACACACACACACACACACACATATATATATATATATATATATATATATATATATATATATATATATATATATATATATATATATATAAGATAAATGAGGTTGTACATTTTTTTTTCACTGCAAAGGCTACACAGACAGTAGACATGATGTTTAAGTAAACTAAACATTTGTAAAAACACATTCAGAGACACACAAGACCTAAACATTTTTCAAGAACAGACAAATCATCATTATGTGATTTGGGAAAATTGTTTGAACTCAGACCAAAATAAAAATCAAAAAGAGTAAAATATTGATGAACATGTTACATCCTCATCTATATATACTCTTTTGTTGTTGATTTTGCAAAACCTGTATTGCACTTTATGATCAAGATCCCCAATGGGGATAGGATTTCAATAAAGGCTTACTTCACTTTACTTTACGTGCTCTTACCCTAGTTAAACCCCGATACAGAAAGGTGATGAGCGTATAATAGATCATTACAGTTAATAAAATTACTTTTCTGATCAGAAAAACTATTGAAAAGGTGTTACAACAATGGGACATTGAAGTTCCCGCGACAGCATTGCTAGGAAAATGGCACGTTTTGCCAGTACCTTCATGAATCTGTGTCCCTCCGTACCCCCGTTACCTAAATAGAATAGTCCCACTCCGCACATCCGCCATTGTTTACTCTCACTCAAGGCCACGATGCGACGTTGGTTTTCCTTCTCTAAATATGCAATTTCATTTGTTTGACGCTATTATCACTTCATCAGTGAAGAGTTTTTACCGGTGACTATTACAACTTTCACTGCTAGGTCGTTGTTTTCACAAGATGTAGACCGTTTGATATTGCAATGTCGACTTGCTTTTATCATGTGCAGTCAATGCACATGCCATGCCAGCTGGTTAGTTTACGGTTCACATAATGCTGTTGATCGACAGCATACACGACGTCTTTGTTTCACGTTTACTTTTTACAAGTTATGATTAATGTGGAAATTTCACTAAAATGTCGCTGATCCAGGGATTTTGTAATCAGTTTGATTTGGTACTGCGATATGAAATATTGTGTCAATAAAGCTTGGAATTGTCGCTGAGTTTTGCTGCTTTTGGCTATGGTTGTCTATCTCAGTATCAGCGTGATCAGAAGGCCAGTTCATGGAGATCGCGAGAATGTAATTGTAATATTTTGTCTTCTTTTACAATTTCAAGTAAGCGCTTTAAATAAAGAGTTTTTTATGTTGTCTTTAGCATATCAGTGGAAAAGCATTAAGATTTGGACTGCTTAGTTTTATCAATTTCGACGAAATCAGCTGTCGCCACGCTTTTGAGATCGTGGCGATTGCCGATGGGTTTTTGTTCGCCACAAACAAGTTTTAGTCGCATTTTGCGACTGTGGCGACCTCTACCGCGAACCCTGCAATAGAGCTAGAGGTCTGATATTTGGTATCTCTCTCGCGAGACTGAAACAGGAGTTTAAAGAATCTCATTTTTAGTCAAATTTCGGGATTTTTATCACACAATTTGTATACCACCATGTTCCTGAAATCGTAGAGAACCTGGAGCTTCCAAATCACGCCGTTCTTCAACCTATAGCACAAGAATAGGGCAAAATAAGAAACAAGATTACAATCGTGCACCGGGAAAAGATTTTACTATATAGGAGTAACAAGACATATATAACTTACATGTAGATGCCACGTATAAATATTTTACAAAATTGACAATACTGGAAGGTTAAATATTCCATGAAATTATTGTTTTAATCTCAGAATTTTTTGATGTAATAATGGCAAATTTTATAAAAGATAATTCCATTTGGTCACACATTTTTCCTTTTAAATTTGAGTCTTTACTGTTCAAAGTTTCACTTTTGTGTTATTGTACGATGAGATGTAAAAATTTCATTCACTACATGAACTTGAAATGAATGGTTTTATATGTTGATTTTAAGTGATTTTAGAAAAACTGACTTTTCATCATACATTTGTATAAGATCAAGTATGGTGACCCCATCTTTTTTCTCTAATATTTGATTGTTCTCATATGCCAGAATTCAAAAATCCATGGTAACTGTATGTCCCCTAGTCTTCTATGTGTTTCAGATTGGGTTGAAACTTAGTATGCAGATTGGTTTAGGTATCCTAAATTATGTGTGCACAAATTAGGGTAAAATTTGCATGTTTATGTTTTTAGGGTATTTTTTTCCATTTTAAGTCAAAAAATCAAAAATCATCTGATCGCTCTGAAAGTTAATATTCATGTTCCTCAGGATGACCTTAGTCAAGTTTGTACAAATTGTGTTGATATTATCATATTTGTAATTTTAGGGCAATTTTCCCAATTTTTGGTCAAAAATTTTTTTATCCAAAAAGCTCTGATCTGATAGCTTTGATATTTGGTTTACAGGTATCTAAGATTTATCTCAATATAATGTTTTGAAGTTAGGTTGAAACTGGCAATTTTTAGCTCCCATAGCCATATGTATATATGGCAATGGAAGCTATTCTTATAGGCTAGGGAACTGTCTGTATGTATGTCTGTGTGTCTGTATGTCTGTATGTCTGCATGTCTGTCCGTCAACATCAAAAACTCCAAAACCGCTGCACATTTCATCTCGATATTTGGTGTGTACATGGATGATGGGCTGTAGATGAGATTTTGTTCAAATGAAGTTGTCATTGCCGAAAATATGCAAATTAAGTGAAAACATGTAACAACAGTCAAAATTGAAAAACTCAATAACCACTGAGCAGAATACATGAAAAATTAGCGTGTAAGTACTTTGGGCTGACCTGAAATGATTGTGCACATCTTGGGTCAGTATCTTGGACTTGCTATTTTTCATGAATTTTTTTGTAATTTTCTCCCATTTTTGGTCAAAAAATCTTCTTCTCTGAAACCACAAGTCCGATTGATTTGACACTTGGTATGGAAGTGCATAGGAGTGACCTTTCCCAAATTTAGACTCCCATGTATAAGGCAGATCTCCATAAACTCCCATGTATTATAAGGCCACGAAAAATAAAAATTTAGTTTCTCATCGTATTCATATTCACAAAAGGATGCAGTGACACAATTTTTAGTCCCCACGGATGAAGTCCAGTAGGCTTATAGATTGGGTCATGTCCATCTGTTCGTCCATCCGTTCACGCAGATATCTCGGATATTTTGACAAAATGTCATGTGACCTCGATGATCTTTGACCTCAAATATACATATTTGTCCATAACTCAGTAACCACAAGTGTCATCACCCTTCATATATGGTATGATGGGACACCTTATGACGCCACATATTTTACCTCATTAATTATGCACATATCTAATTTTGAGCGAGCCAATAGAGCTAGAGGTCTAATTTTTGGTATATAGGGATAACTTAGCAATACAATTTTTTTGACAAAATGTCACGTCACCTCGGTGACCTTTGACCTCAAATATACATATTTGTCCATAACTCAGTAACCACAAGTGCTACACCCTTCATGTATGGTATGATGGGACACCTTATGATGCCACATATTGTACCTCATTAATTATGCACATATCTTATTTTGAGCAAGTCAATAGAGCTAGAGGTCTGATTTTTGGTATATAGGGATAACTTAGCAATACAATTTTTTTGACAAAATGTCACGTGACCTCTGTGACCTTTGACCTCAAATATACATATTTGTCCATAACTCAGTAACCACAAGTGCTACACCCTTCATGTATGGTATGATGGGACACCTTATGATGCCACATATTGTACCTCATTAATTATGCACATATCTAATTTTGAGCAAGTCAATAGAGCTAGAGGTCTAATTTTTGGTATATAGGGATAACTTAGCAATACAATTTTTTTGACAAAATGTCACGTCACCTCTGTGACCTTTGACCTCAAATATACATATTTGTCAATAACTCAGTAACCACAAGTGCTACACCCTTCATGTATGGTATGATGGGACACCTTATGATGCCACATATTGTACCTCATTAATTATGCACATATCTAATTTTGAGCAAGTCAATAGAGCTAGAGGTCTGATTTTTGGTATATAGGGATAACTTAGCAATACAATTTTTTTGACAAAATGTCACGTGACCTCGGTGACCTTTGACCTGAAATATACATATTTGTCCATAACTCAGTAACCACAAGTGCTAAACCTTCATGTATGGTATGATGGGACACCTTATGACGCCACATATTGTACCTCATTAATTATGCACATATCTAATTTTGAGCGAGCCAATAGAGCTAGAGGTCTGACTTTTGGTATATAGGGATAACTTAGCAATACAATTTTTTGACAAAATGTCACAAGACCTGGGTGACCTTTGACCTAAAATATACATATTTGTCCATAACTCAGTAACCACAAGTGTTACACCCTTCATGTATGGTATGATGGGACACCTTATGATGCCACATATTGTACCTCATTAATTATGCACATATCTAATTTTGAGCAAGCCAATAGAGCTAGAGGTCTGCTTTTTGGTATTTTTGGTATTAAAATCAGATGTAGAGTACCGGTACAGTGACGTCTTCTTATGCGTACGCGGTATTCTCTCGCTGTCGCCTCTCACTACATCTGACCAACTCCCATAGAAGGTCGCGTTCAAATCTCGCGCTCTGAAGCAGCCAATCAGATTGCACGTAACGCAATCTGTGTAAACATCCGATCTGTGAGATTAACAATGGCGGTGGATACGAACGCTTCCCTCGCACAGAGAAAGAAAAGTAGGCTTTGCGTTAGTTTACAAGTACGGCTGGGCACATCTTGTACCTAGGCTAGGTGGGTGTGCTTGAAAAGGAAGATCAATGCAAGTTTTGGATTCAAAATCGGCTGTTTTCGGCAGAGAAACTGCCCGCCGTATTTCTGAGGAGCCACCAGCGGTCCTTTCTATATCAGTCTGCAGGGCTGTGGTGGGAGGCCGTATAACGCCGGTAACACATGTACAGCCCTGCCATGCAGAGCTACTACGGCTGGGCTCCCCCACAGCCGTGCTATCTGTGCTGATAGGCGGAATACATAGCGACCACAGTTCCGATATCGCGCACGAAAACTACCTTTTCTAACTACTTTCAGCCGAAAACCGATGTCTGCCTACCCAAGTCACTCAATCGTTTACTCACAGATTGCAAAAAAATTTTATATAAATCAGAGAGGTCGGCCACTTACATATGATCATATGATGATTGTGTACATTTTCTCTTCACAGTCAACAGATCCTTTTATACGCATGCCAATTTTAGTTTTTAGCTACTATAGACTATAGTCTATAGAAGCTATTGGGATGGGTATCCGTCCGGCGTCAGTCTGTATGTATGTATGTATGTATGTCCATTTGTGAGGCGTCCGTCCACTCAAATATCTTGAGAACCACAGTACTTACCGATTTGATATTTGTTGTGTAGATGAAAAATATGATTTTGAGAAACCACTTTTTTAATTTTTTGATATTGTGGAAAATAGGCAAATTAATGCCAAAAAAGGCGTTTTTGGTAAAAAATCTTCTTCTTCATAACCGCTGGTCAGACAGCTTTGTTATTTGGTATACAGGTCCCTAGGGATAACCCAACTTAGATTTGTTCAAATTGTGATGAAATATGCAAATGTGTATTTTTAAGGAATTTTTTTGTCATTTTTGGTCAAAATTTGACTTACATTGATTGTAATCCTTGTACTGTATAAACCCTATCAATTCATCAAGAAAAAATTATTAATGTGATTTTAAATAATTGAATTAATTAGAAAATCATCAAAGCCAAAATAATTTTAGTGTAGAATTATCAGAAAGTTCAACTTTTTTTGACAGTTCATAGTGAAATGCTTACCATCTTGGAGGATTAAAACATGTAAAGGCAACTTTCCTGAATCCCAACTTTGACATATTCTAAACCGTCATTTATTGTGCCCTGTATGTTATCTAATAGTTTGTCACGATAGGGTGGTCAAATAAATAGAGATAGAGAAAGTTCTAATTTCCATTTATGGTTGACTCGGTAAGGATAAAATAAAATTACTTTTTGAGGAAAAAAAATAGAGTGGTCAATTACATGTAAAAAAGTGGTCAAAGTGATAGGGTTTTTATGGTAAAGCTGGGCTGTAAGATTCCTTATGTGCTATTTATAGCAATCATGCAATCTGTGTAAACAGTGCAATGAAAGTGTTACATGATTCCTTAAAATGCTTTTGATGACCTTGAACTTCTTAAGTTTCAAACATTTGTCTCTTCAGTGTGCTTTCTCTGAGTACATGTATGTACATTTTCAACTTATTCAACAGAACTCACAATGTTAATCACAGATATCCACCTTCTTCATCAATACATGTGTCACAAAAGGTTATTCTCTACATATTCACAGCAGAGCTCTGTCAACTGTTGAGTTGCTTGTTTTTTCAAAACCGCTGGTCAGACAGCTTTAATATTTGGTTTACAAGTCCCTAGGATGACCTTAGTGAGATAATTTCATACAGTCAGGAAATACTTAATTTTGTATCCATGTCTATAGTAGCTTCAGGGACTTTGGCCCTATGTTTTTAAATGTTATTTTGTTGAACATTCAGAAAACAAAAAGAAGACGTTCAACTCTGAAAAACATGTCTGCCTCGGTGTTTCTGCAGATCGCGAGTAGGGCGCGGGCGTATGATCGACAGGTACAAATTGGCAGTAAGAATGACTTAATCATTGGATAAATAACGTTTTATATGTTATGGTTTGACGGTAGTAAATCGTAAGTTTACAGGTTTTTCAATGGAAAGCAAATAAAGATGTACCACACTCTACGGCCGATGTCATCTTGTAGTCAGCATTGCTGAAGCAAGAGGTAACTTCATGGTGGAAGGAAGTTTGCAAACATCACGCTCATGAATGACATTGACATCGCTTTCACATAACTTTGGCGAGACCTAGACAATAGATATACACTGTAGTCTCATCATATAATCATACTCCTACTGGCCGAGTTCGCCTACTAGCTGACTTCTCCAGCTGGCTGAGCTCACAAATCACCGAGTTCTCCCACTGACCGGGGCCGAGCTCACAACTGGGCGACCTCTCTTCTGTTCAAAAATTTGCTCTCGTCCAAAACCGTTTGTAATAGTTTACCAGCGATTCACGGTCGGTCAGGTGTCCAGGAACTGGCCATATCTTAGAAGAACGTATCTAATGGCGTTATCTAATGAGTTACTCTGCCGAAAGTATTAGAAAAGGTAGCTTGTCATGCGCGGTCCAAAATCAGGACCGATAACTTGCCATGTATTCCTGTCTGCAGGGCTGTAATGGGAGGCCATACTACGCCGGGAACACACAGCATCGTACGCTGGGCTAGTCTCAAAGTCTGTCCGCATGATTTCCGCTCGCACAGTTATCAATAAATGGCATGTTTCAACATTAAAATTACAGACAAGCGATTTTAAAATTCGCCCTGCGCCTTTGTTTACAACTGGGTGGATAGCTCGGTCATACATTTTTTATTTTTGTGCATGCTTGCGAGTCATACCTATTGTTCTCTGTAAGGCGCCTTCTGATAGGTTGGCTGTTTTGGCCAGAGCGCGAGATTTGAATGCGACCTTCTATGGGAGTTGGTCAGATGTAGTGAGAGGCGACAGTGAGAGAATACCGCTTACGCATAAGAAGATGTCTCCGTACTCTACATCTGATTTTAATCAGATTGGTATATAGGGATAACTTAGCAATACAATTTTTTTTACAAAATGTCACGTGACCTCGGTGACCTTTGACCTCAAATATACATATTTGTCCATAACTCAGTAACC
>LD344733.1:63225-81164 GCA_001465055.1 Ptychodera flava | reverse complement strand
GCATCGATCTCACCTACGTCAATGTCACTCACTGTTTCTACGTTTTGAAAACGGAATCAACAGAAAAAATAATCTACTGGATGAGCTCCGACGCCTAAACGATGATATTAAGGGCCAGATTCAGCGACCAGAAAATTCGGAAGATCGAAATTTTATACCATGGGACGACGATGGATCTCACGCAAGATATCGGGCGCTTCCGGTTACAGTTTGAAGTCCTAAAACTGGAGTATTTGCCGTAGCGCTGCATCGATCTCGCCAACGTCTATGTCACTCACTGTGTCTACGTCTGAAAAGCCTTCAAATTCCTCCTTTTCGTCATTGTCAAGGAAAATTCTCATGATTTAGGTATTCGAGCGACCGACATCCGCGATTTTTCAGTGAGGGTTAACGCTACGGCAGGACGTAAACAAAAAATTAAAATTCAAACTTAGCGACGCGTCCGAGAAAACATCGATCGATTTTGTGCAAAAACTTTTAATGGCAACTTGTATATTTATGAGCGGGAAAATGTAGCCTAACATGTGCTTAGTACGTCATCAGAAAATGATGATACGTTCATCACGGAAAACCGTTACGTTTCCCGCATTTTCAAAGCATTTTCAAATCGACCCGGAAGTCTGGAATGTTCGGGCGCTTTCGGGCGCTTTGGCCGCACCCCCATAGGGCGTTTGAGGGCGCTCTGGGCTGCAAAGGGTTAAAATACATGTAACATACTATGAAGAAAGATTTGAAAGTTTTCCTGTATTCAGAAAAAATTAAATCATTCTCAGTGTCTGCAAGATTGTAGGTGTAGTTTATAATGACAATTGGTGAATTCAACTTGTTTTCGTACAGTCAAGTGTGTAAGTTGATTTGAAGTATTCTATTCATATCCTATGAGTTGTCTTGTAAACACTATACATGTTGGTCACGAGGCAGTTCATGACGATTTTAATAGTGCTTAGAGTTAGACCCTTGAAATGAGGAATTAACATGTGACTTGTTACACAGTGCACAGCATGGCTCATACATAGCCAGATGATAAGTTAAAATCTTGGCCTTTTAACCTGATTTACAGCACTGTAGACTTTATGAATAGCTATTACAGCCCCTGCAGCTGTAACTCTTGAAATTTGTTGACCTGAAAGAGGCTTTCTATTTTCTCTGGTTTTCTTTAAATTCTACACATTTAAGGATATGTCCTTTATTACTGAAAAATTGGACAGATAAATTTAAATTTTAACCGTTATTTTGATTTCCCGCCATGTTTAAAAACTGGTAATATTACAAAGAAAGAAAGCATACGATGTCCCAGTAGAAAACATTCAGCACTAGGCATTATATTTGACTACTCTGTTGTTTCTGTGAAGATTCCAATGCATATATGCACCGCGTACTGTGTTTTTTGCTGTATTTGCATGAGGGCGCCATTTTATGTTTTGGCAGACATTTATTAATTATCTTGCTCAAAATTGGACATGTAGTCCCAGTTGACATTTTATTATACTTGTATAAACACACCTAAATGAACATTCCCAAAAACTTGTTTGTGTTAGTCCCCATGGACACCGTCCGGGGGGACTTATAGGTTTGATCATGTCCGTGTGTGCGTGCATCCATCCGTTCACGCAGATATCTCAGAGATGCCTGGAGCGATTTCATTTAAACTTAGTACAAGGATGACTTCATATGTCATACATATGCACGTCAATTTGTTCTTCATGTCCTTAGCCAAAACTCAGGCACGTCTCGACCAATTTTATTCAAACTTGTTACAAGGACATTGACCTATGTAATACATATGCACATTGATCAATCTGGGTCATTTCCAAAATTGGCAATGCTATACCATAATATTTTCCCCTATCATTAGCCAATCAGCGGCCAGCGCACCATGAGTAAAATTGTATTTCCTGGCAACCTCCACATGCGTCCTTGGTTACGTATGCCACACTGTGTCGAACTCTCGCGCCGTATTCTGTTAATGTCTAACAGTTGTGTGGCCACTCTGTCAAAACACATTTCAAAACCAAACCAAACCCCATATATGGCTGTGATTCCTGGACTCTGGCCTGAAGTCCTGCAAAATATAAATCGTGTACCTATGCAGATCATTCAGAAAACCCCATTTGTATCGGAGATGGCAGCGGTCAGAAATTCTACCGTATGTCAAACAGTTGTGTGGCCACTCTGTCAACACATTTTAAAAATCGCGTACCAATTTTAGTCTGCGTAGGACAACTACAAAACAGGTATCATTTTAAAACTCTGACATCGCTCTTCCTTTTTGCAAAACGCCATATGCGTACCTACACAAATAACCTTTATAACAGTATTTCTAATAGAGATGATGAACATCTACAAAATGATTCTGGGTACTTGAGCAAAATCGATAAACTGGGGGTAGAAATGAATCTTAAATATTTCGAATATTTCTTCACTCTTCGGACTTCTTGTTGGACACGACCTTCTGCAGAACATGTGGATTATGTTGACAGTCCAAATTCATCGAAATTCACAAGACAGAGGCTTAATAAGCGGCCCAAAACCGCCAATCAAACTTGGTGGGTAATTTGTGACCTAGCATGACCTGTACTTTAGTTATGATGTAATCTGGTCGATGATTGGCTAAAAGCCGGAATGCATTATCATAGTGAGTCGCCAATTTTGGAAATCACCCGGACTGTTGATTTGTTTTGTGATACGATCCAATATGGCTGCTGTGTGGCCATTTTGTACGATTTTTCACATCCGGAACCATAACTCAGACATGTATCATGCGAATTTATTCAAAGTTGGTACAAGGACACTGACTTATGTTATACATAGTTACGTCAATTTGTTTCACAGTATGATCCAATATGGCCACATGATGGCAATTTTATTATGGTTTTTTCATGTCAAGAGCCATAACTCTGGCAAGTCTTAACTGATTTTATTCAAAGTTGGATATGACTTATGTCATACATATGCATGTTGATTTTTTAAACAGTAAGATCAAATATGGCAGCATGGCGGCGATTTTGTTATGATTTTCTCATGTACAGAGCCATAACTCAGACATATTTCCACCAGTATCATTCAAAGTTGGTTCAAGGACATTGACCTATTTCATACATATGCTCGTCAACTTATTTCACGTCATGTAGCAGTATCATGTCAATTATTGAAGTTTCGTAATTAGGCTGATATGTCAAGAAATACTGCATCAAATTTCATGAATCTTGGTACAGATGTTAAGCTCACATTGCTTTAACAGTAAAAAAGACATTCATCAGTGTCATTTCCATAGTTTGTAAATTGCATATGTAATGAACTTTCCTAATTAGAGTGATCAAACTTTATGAAATATGGTACCAGTGATAATCTGTTAGTGTTAGGATAGTATGCAAAAATGTTTGGCAACATCCTGTCGATTAATTCCTAGTTGACTCATTTAATGACCTTTTGTAATTAGGATAGCGGCCTACATTGCTTTTTATGTTTTCATCAACATGGAACTCATTCTTGGCCATTGAGTGCCATCTGTATCAAAGTATTTTTATCACAGACCTGATTAATGAAGAGGACTCTATTCTCTCTGACGACTTGTAATCAAAGTACCCATGAACAAGTGGGGACTGTGTCATCAACGATTATTTGTTAAGAAGTAAAATCACAAAAATAATGCTAAAAGATACAGCTATTGGGCCTTTAATTTTGCCAGCAGAACAAATAACTGTTACATTGGTTGGAGATGTGTGTGAAAGTGTGAAAGAGTTTTTCATTAACAAATGTAAATAATATGGTTTTATCAACATCTTTTAAAGGCTGAAGAAACTAGTCTCAGTGAGGGCAAATTTACCGATAGTTTTCTTGGAGACAAGAAACAGAGTGAGTAGACGTACAGTTTATTGACCCACTGTGTACAATCACAGACCCTTTTGAACTTTCTAATATAGTTCTAGGGCACAAACAACGTCGACACTTTCTCAAACATGCATACATGAACATCACGGTAACTTAATATCTAAAATATGTTTTTTCACTCTAACATCAATCTCACCACCAAACACTGTTAGCACTGCTCCTGTATGATACAATTACTAAATTTTCGTCCTCATCACTTATGTTTCTGATATGTAATGAATGTTGTTGAAGTTACTGATGTCATGTAGCAAGAATTAAACTTCAGGTACTTGAGTTTTACAGAGCAACCCATATCAGAAAACATCTCTATAGGATTTGCTATGGTTTGACAACCAATATTTGTTAATTTTTGCTTGCAGACAAAGAACTGTTCACGTTAATGCTCCTTAAGCTTGATCCTGTTCATGAAATCCACCAATCCACAGAGACTAATGTCTGTTCATTGTTCAAAGCTGAGGAGTATATCAGACAGAAAGGAAATCAGTTTGATATAATCCAAGTAGTGATGACAATGACAGACAGGATTCAACATATCCTATCGTCTAGACAGGAAATCCTGTCATTACTCAGTGTTACAAGGTATCTGGTCACTGATGTCAAATGTCCGAGTTTAACCTTCCACGGTAAGTAACCAAAAGTTTCTTTATGGTAGTGTGCTCCTTGGGGATAGATACTCAGGTTCTCAATTTTTTTCTTGACTTTCATTAGAGTATTAGGAGTATTAAATGAAATTTTCACCACCTTGTTTTGATGAAATTCTAAAATTTAAATTCCCCTCAGAGAGTTCACACAGGGACAACATTACCGGAAGGCTCCATTAACTTCGGAATACCCTACTTCCCTAGAGGATCAATTTCACAGACCTGCCTTTCCCACAATGGCACTACAATAGCACCAGCTGGATTAGATAAACATAACAATTGAACATGCACACCTTGGGGATTAAAAGTCTTCTGTTTGACACCCGAGTTGCTAAGGCAAGGACTCGGGTTTCAGGTACCATGCAAGTTAATGCAGTCGTCCCCTAATGAGGACCATTTTGAATGTCAAATATTGTTAAATTATAGTGAATTGTTTTTTTATACCAGACTTTTGCCCATTGACCCCTGTTTTATGCTTGAGTTGTGTGAAAGAATATTTTGAAGCATCAAAGAAGAAAGTTTGAGCAAAAGTATAAGCCTTTCAGTTTTTAAGCATGCATATTGCTACCTTAAATATCCATGGATATTAAAACGTAACTTTTAAACCACATTGCACTTCGACAAGTGTCAAATATAATATGAGTTTCATTATTGTGTCACGTGCTGGTACCTTGTTATGATGGAATAAGGGGGTTGGGTGGGAGGTCTTTCAACACTTGATATAGGCCATGTGGCCACAAGCATTCTATAGTTCATACACCTCCATTTCATTTTGCTTAACTGCAAAGTCTAATTTCTAAAATTCAAAATTTGAAACAAATTTAACTCTTGATAAAAGTTTAAGTGGCATTGTGAAATTCATTATGTGACATTTAGGGTAGAGATAAGGAAGCTTTTCTTAGCTTCACTGGAAACTGAAAATCAATGCTTGTAATCTGAGCAAGGATTACTAAGATTGAAAAATATTTATGTGTAAGATGAAATAGAGGAGTTTTACCCGAGTTCCCTGTCATGTTGCCAGTCCACCAAAACCACTGAGTATACTATGCATGTTGACCCAGAATGATACACAGAAAATGTTCTTTTATTACAGAATTGGATGAACAACTCACCCAGCATGGCACACTAACTCCTCCTATCACCGTGATCAATGAAACTTTGAGTTTACAAGCCAGAAGTTTACTCCCACTCCAATCCAGTGAACAACAACTCACAGATTCTGACATCAGATACTTGACATTAGCACAGCCCTCAGTTCAGTCTTTACAAAGTCAACTGAACACAGAAAAGTCTAAATTGCAGACAAAGAAAATCGTGGGAACCCGGTTAAATGTAGTACTGACTGAAAAGTCACTATTAAAGAAGCAGTGTCAGGAGTATATGACAATAGTTTCTGTACAACATAGGAAAATTCAAAGTCTGACAGACAGACTGGAAAAATCTAAATCACAGCTGAAAACAAAAGACAAATTTATTAATGAACTGAGGACAAGACTAGAGCAGGTATCTGATGCTCAAACTGACATTGAACTGCAGCAGAAAGTCACAGAAAGTCTTCAAATTGGTGAAAATGTTATCTCTGAAGTGGAACAAACAGGTTAGTAAATATCAAAATACATAACCTGAATGACAATGCAACTGCACATTTGAGCTTCCAATGGCTATTATACTGTTTGAGTTCATACTGTTTTACTGTAGGTAAAAGTCTGTATGTATGTACCAGTCTACTGTGTCTGAACTTGAGAGTCCATACTTGCTTTCAATCTTAGTATATGGTCTAAAATACATCAGTGTTTGAACATTATGGTAGATTTGAAGACATTGTGGAGTACCATTATGAAAAAGGTTGGTTTTGTCAAAAGCTGGCAAACAACAATAGGTTTTAAGGTAAACATGGCCTAAAAATCAGAGAAAATGAGTGTTTCTAAAGCAGATATAAAATGTTGCCCGTACCGCTATTGTATTGCTTGTTATACATGTAGTCCCCACGGACACAGTCCAGGGGGACTTATAGGTTTGGTCATGTCGGTGCGTGCGTCCGTGCGTCTGTCCGTCCATTCACGCAGATATCTCAGACATGCCCTAGTCAATTTCTTTCAAACTTTGCAAAAGGATAGTACGTACCCTACCCAATACAGATGCACGTCGATTTGTTTCACAATCCGATCAAATTTGGCCATGTTAGAGGACTTTTTAGTTTACACCTCCATAAACTCCCATGTATAAGGCAGTTCTCCATAGACTCCCATGTATAAGTCAGTTTTCCATAGACTCCCATGTATAAGGCCAAGAAAAATAAAAATTTAGTTTCTCATCGTATTCATATTGCAAAATGGATGCAGTGACAGAGTTTTTAGTCCCCATGGATGAAGTCCAGGGGGCTTATACATTGGGTCATGTCTGTCCGCGTCCATCATTTCACGCAGATATCTCAGATATTTTGACAAAATGTCACGTGACCCCTGGTGACCTTTGACCTCAAATATACATATTCGTCCATAACTCAGTAACCACAAGTGCTACACCCTTCATATATGGGATGGTACACCTTATGATGCCATATATTGTACCTCATTATGTGCATATATAATTTTGAGCGAGCCAATAGAGCTAGAGGTCTGATTTTTGGTATATAGGGATAACTTAGCAATACAATTTTTTTTGACAAAATGTCACGTGACCTCGGTGACCTTTGACCTCAAATATACATATTTGTCCATAACTCAGTAACCACAAGTGCTACACCCTTGTGATGGGACACCTTATGACGCCACATATTGTACCTCATTAATTATGCGCATTTCTAATTTTGAGCGAGCCAATAGAGCTAGAGGTCTGACTTTAGGTATATAGGGATAACTTAGCAATACACTTTTTTTGACAAAATGTTACGTGACTTGCGTGACCTTTGACCTGAAATATACATATTCGTCAATGACTCAGTAACCACAAGTGCTACACCCTTCATGTATGGTATGATGGGACACCTTATGACGCCACATATTGTACCTCATTAATTATGCACATATCTAATTCTGAGCAAGCCAATAGAGCTGGATGTCTGATTTTTTGCTCACGTGTTTACACCTGTGAGCATATGTCGCAGCGATGTCTGTCTGTCTGTCTGTCTGTGTGTCCGTGTGTCTGTCTGTCTGTCTGTCCGTCTGTGTGTCTGTCTGTTGGTCCAATATCTGAAAAACGGCTTGTCAGATCAGAATTAAATCTGGTACATATATTCAGTTAGCAAATGGCAAGAACTGATTAGTTTTTGGTGAGTGTGGCTTGCATACTTTTCACTCATTTGCATAATTAATGATTTTAAAAAAAATGGATATACATTAAAAACCACAACACACAATTTGATGAGATTTGCTACAAACGTTGATCATAAGAAGATATATCAGCAGTGGGAACCATTAAGGGGTTACATGAAAGATACTTGCTAATTTGCATATTTAATGAACTTTCCTAATTAGGGATATTTATCTGAATTGACTTGATCAAAATTGACCAAACTTGGTATGTATATTAAAGATACTATTATTTAACATTATTGAAAGTCATTAAGTGTTTTAACTTTAGCCAATTTCTAATTTGCATATTTAATGAACTTTCCTAATTAGAGATATACATCTGAATTTACTTGACCAAAGTTGAAAAACTTGCTACATATATTGCAGATACCATGATACAACATTATTGACAATCATTAAGCATTTTTACTTAAGCTAATTCCTAATTTACATATTTAATGAACTTTGCTTATGAGGGATATATACTGGGAATTACTTGATCAAAGTTGGCAAAACATGCTATGGACATTCATGATTATACCTGGTTAAAAAATTATCCAAAGTCATTTCACATTTTCATGTCAGCTAATTTATAATTTGCATATCTAATGAGCTTTCACAGCTCGGCATATATGGCTTGGGGGACTTGGCAAATAGTAACTACACTTGCTATATAAAATGGTGATACAATGACAGCAGTCAAAGAACTTTAATATTTATATTTCAGCTGATTACATATTTGTATACTTCATGACCTTTTAGAATAAATCAGCGGTGATTATTGTTCATTTTGTTGATCATAATACTTTCAATGAAGTTGCAAACATGTGGCAAAGGTTCAAATTTACACATAATTGCAATATATAAATGAAACACGTGAGCATTTTCAGTTCATATCTGGTTGGTATATAGGGATAACTATAGGATAGAAATTTTTTGACCAAATGTCATGTGACCTCGATGACCTTTTACCTAAAGTATACGTTTATGTCAATAAATAAGTAACCACAAGTGCTATTTCCTTTATCAGTCTGCACGATAACCCGGCTTTTGAGGTGTGGCCGGTACCAGCGATTTGATTGGGTATTGTAGGGTGATTGGCATGTGCGACATCATGTGAGAAACCATTTTCTTTAATGGGTGGGTTCACCCACTGAGGTATTATAAATAACAATTAATATTTGTTATCATATGAAGATATTCTACAATAATTTGATATTATTTGTAATTTATTTAATAAAAATAATTATTTTCTTGATGATTTGAAAACGTTTACAACCTCCGTATACACGTGTTCTATGACAGTTAAATTTCCCACCCTGCACATAAATAGTTGACACTTCGGCGAGAGTTGACCGATGTCGATGCTATAACATCAAAACATTAGAACAGAAACTCACATGGTTCTTAAAGTAACAGATCAAATTTAAAGCTTATTATCTTTCTAGAGTAGAAATAAAGATAGGTACAAAAATGGCTTTAATGGAACAAACCTAGATTGAAAGGTCTAAATGTAGCGATTACATGAACTTCCCGACCGGTCCAACTACCCATCGACTGTCATACTGTCAAGATTCGATGTCTGAAAACCAACGAGCTGCTGATGTGTACCAGTCCCCAATGAGTACTACCACATTGATATGCCTCTGTTTTTACTCACAATGACTGAATCCTGTCCCAAAGCTGTCATCAATATATAATTGGAGCACTGATTTCCTGATGGGCAGTGTTTGGATACCGGATACGATTATCGTTGCATGGACCATGGATGTAAAAAATAGATCCATGCATGGACATACCACAGATGATCGTTGACACTCACTGGAAAATCGATGGCTGGGACTATTATTTTGTAAGGTTTTATAGAGAGTTATGGGCTCTGGTACAGAGAATCAGACTGATTACAGATATTGGAAGGTAAATTTTCTGTCGGGCAGTGATGGGCGTAGGCAGCAGTATGACCCCTTCTGATCGAACACTTGCAACACTGACTGCGATGGCAGACCAGTTGTGAGATCGACAGAAATTTTAGTTGTCGGGATTTTTTTCAACAAATACGGGCTACCACAAGTTTACCTCTTAGTAACCTCTACTACATTAATAAAGAAAATGTACTGATCGATACACGGACGAGTCATTCCGTATTGTGCAAGTTTCGTGCATTCCGAGTGTCTCGCCGGTCAAGCTATGAATGAGCACGCGAGTAATACACGACAGCTCATTATGCATGACCTCATTATGTCTACACTCTCAACCAATAGGCACAGCTCTGAGATGTCATGTGATACTATTCATGAACATTTGTTTACAACATATGCGATTTTCGCGCCACCTTGTTAGCCTGGGTTTTTTTTATTATTTATGCCTATTTTACCTTATTAAGGCATAGCTGATGAGTCATACTTTGAGGGCAATAATAATCGGCTAAGCTGCATTCACGAAAGTGGTAAGGGATTGGCTAGTGCCACGCTTCGCGCCCTTACGACTGGAATTTGACATGTGTCAATCAATCGTTTTCACTCGACGAGGGGCAAGCTCCTGATCAGTAACATAAAGCTGTATGTTGCTGGGAGTAAACCATTGCCGATTGGAGAGGTTTGCATTCCTCTGACGGTACTTACGTTGGAACATAATTGGCTTGAAAATTTTAGGGTTTTTCATCATTTCGCTTAAAAGTTTACAGTGCTGAGAACACATTTTAATGAACAACAGTAAAAATTAATCATTTATAAATAATTAATAATACCTCAAGGCTTTATTTTTCGTAGTAAATTGTCTACAGGATTTTTAGACCAAAAATTACAAAGTTTCAAAAAGAGGTCCTGTCGACCCCCTAGAAAATGTACCCTCCATTTCTTCGTGCAGTGAGGTCACCGGCCGAGCGGGTGGGACTTTAGCACCCGTATTGTGGAAGCTATGCCAAAATTGACACTTGCAGCCTTTTTCAAGCAGCGTCGTCCTCAACAGCAGGATTATGCCACAAAATTGACAAAATTTTCATATTTTGCCCTATATTCACACACGTGAATTTGCTCCATTTGTGCCGACGACCGCGTGCCTAGTGACCCAGATGACTTTATTTTACATTTATTTTGACGATGGGGTACGTTTAATCTGCATAGTTTGGCGATTGTCTCTTTAGACCAAAAATTACAAGTTTTGAAAGTTGAGTTCGTTCAAAATCAAGTAATTTTAGCTACCCGATTGAAAAGTGATAAAATTATATTTTAAAATATGTATATTGCCAAAAAATTTGTCGACGATATTCTTCAGACCTATAGCCGACACTTACCATCTCAAAAACAGTAAAAATATACCTTAGTTTCTGAGAAAACCACGTCTTTATTTTGGCGATATTGTTGGCTTTTGTTGACTTTTAATGACGCCACTGAAAGACGCCATTTTTGCCGATATTACGCGTCATGTAATGGTACCGGAAAAGCCCGGTCGTCGTGCAGACTGTATATTTAGTAGGATGGGAGACCTTATGACAACAGGCTTTACCTCGTTAATTATGCACATATCTAATTCTGGGCAAGCGAATAGAGCTAGAGGTCTGATTTTTGGCATATAGGGATTAATTAGCAATACAATTTTTTTCCAAAATGTCACGTGACCTCGATGACCTTTGACCTTGATTATACATATACGCATAACTCAGTAACCACAAGTTTTATACCTCCAATTTTGATAGGATATTAGACCTTAAGATGTCACATCTTGTACCTCATTTATTATGCGCATATGTATTTCTTGGCTGGCCAATACAGCTAGAGGTCTAATCTTTTTTCCCGATTTAGAACCATAACTTAGACATGCCTCATGTGTTTCAAATTGGGAACAACGACATAGACCTATGTGCCCGTAGATCTCAACATATACACTCCAGTGATACTTCTTATTGATAATGACCACATTTCCCTGCCCCATCAAGACTAATACTCCTATTACAAGTGGGGACTATGTCATTGTCAATGACTTGTTTTAATATTAAGTTTGTTGGATTTTCATTAAAAAAAGTGAAACTTCTCCTTTTGTTGATCGAATCGCCTATCACGATTTGAGGTCATGTACTGAATACCCACTGCTGTTTTACTGGTATAACTATATGATGTGGGCAAGGAGCTAGAAGGTAAGGCATTATTGAGCAAGTGCAAATGCGCAAAATAGTGTCAGTCATGAAACCAGGTCAAGGTGAGGTGGCTCTTGAATGAAGTGGAGAAAGACAGATACATTTATGACTAAAGATACTTCACAATATTGACTTGCTATTACTCATTTTGATACTTGACTGGCTTTTTAGTTCCCACGGACCGTCCGGGGAGACTTATAGGTTTGGTCATGTCTGTCCGTCCGTCCTTCCGTTCACGCAGATATCTCAGAGATGCCTTGAGTCATTTCATTCAAACTTGGTACAAGGATTACTTCATATGTCATACATATGCATGTTGATTTGGTTTAAATTGAGATATGATCCAATATGGCCGCCATGCGGCCATTTTGCTACAATTTTTACATGTCCTTAGCCATAACTCAGATATGTACATGTATCATCGGATTTTATTCAAAGTTGATACAAGGACATTGAACTATATGCATTGCGATTGGTTTCACAATCCGATACAATATGGCTGCCTTGTGGCCATTTTGTTATGATTTTGTCTGACGTCCTGAGCCATATAATTTGGATATGTATCAACTGATTTTTTCAAAGTTGGTACAAGGACATTGACCTATCATATCATAAATATGCATGTTTATTGGTTTCACAGTCCAATGCAATATAATGGCTGCCTGGTTGCCATTTATAACTCAGATATATTTCCACCAGTATCATTCAAAGTTGGCACTAGGACATTGACCTATGTCATAGGATAAAGGATAGGATAGGATAAATAATTTATATAGCGCCAGTATCCATCAGCAATGTTCACTGGCACTTTACACTAGGTCACAGGTAAGCTCTCTTGAAGAAATGAGTCTTAAGCATAGATCTGAAGGTGCGAATGTCCGGGGCTGATTGAATAGGAGCTGGCAGTTTGTTCCATAGAATTGAATTGATGAGGAATAGGAGAAGGATCTGTCACCGTATGATTTTAACCGAGTTCGTGGAACTTTAAGTGTGGTTTGTAGACTGATCGGAGAGATCTGCTAGGGGTGTTGATTTCAATGAGTTCAGCCAGGTATGAAGGAGCGAGTCCATGTGTTGATTTATATGTGAGAAGTAGGATTTTGAACTGAATTCTGTAAGACACAGGGAGCCAGTGAAGTTCCTTCAGGATTGGTGCAATGTGACCCCTTTTCCTTGTTTTTGTGATGAGACGGGCAGCCGAGTTTTGTGCTCATTTGTAGTAATCTGATGTATAAGTCCGGTAAACCGTAGAGTAGGGAGTTGCTGTAGTCTAGCTTGGCAGAAAGAGTTGAATACATGAGAGTCAGACAAGTCTGTTGAGAGAGATATTTCCTGATGAATCCAATACGGCGGATAAGTAGATAGATGCTCTGACAGGTCTGAATTATGTGTTTCTTAAAATCGTGGCTACTGTCAAACAGGAATCCAATATTGCGTGCTGCGTCTGCCAGTTGAATGGAACTTGATCCAACTTGAATGCTGTCAATGGTGGCTGGTGAGTGATTATATTGTGAACGAATAAGGAGGATTTCTGTTTTGCCATTGTTGAGTTGTAATTTGTTTGATGTCATCCAATCTTTAATGTCGCACACCTGTATATATATATATATATATATATATATATATATATATATATATATATATATATATATATATTGGTATATATATATATATATATATATATATATATATATATATATATATATATATATATATATGTGTCATACATATGCACATCAATTTGTTTAACGGCATGTAGCAGTATCATGTCAATTATTGAATTTTCGTAATTAGTCTGATATGTCAAGAAATACTGCATCAAATTCATGAAACTTTGTACAAATGTTAAACTCACATTGCTTGAACAGTGAAAAAGACATTTATCAGTGTCAAATTAATTAATTTGTAATTGCATATATGAACTTTCCTAATTAGAGTGATATATCCACAAATAATGCGTTAAATTTGATGAAACTTAATTTGGTACAGATTTTGATCCCATAGTGTTGTAAATACAAATCAATGACACTTATTAGTGGTATCATTTTATATATATAAATTAATTCCTAGTTTACATTTACATAATGGATTTTTGTTGGGTGAATGTCCAAAGTACTGCATCAAGCTTTATGAAATATGGTACCGGTGATAATCTGTCAGTGTTAGGATAGGATGCAAAAATGTTTGACAGCATCCTGTCAATTAAGTACTAATTGACTTATTTAATGACCTTTTGTAATTAGTATGGCGGCTTATTGGTTTTATGTTTTCACCACCATGGAACTCATTTTTGGCCATTAAGCCCCATCTGTATGACAGTATTTTTAATCACAGACCTAATTAATGAAGAGGACTCTATCCTCTCAGAGGACTTGTAATTGTCAATGACTTGTTGTAAATACCTTTAAGGAAATGGTTTACTCTGAAGGCATGGTCTACATCATGATTGGTACGTGTCTGTGACCTCTTGAGTACAGTAGTTTGGCCTTTATATACATAAGCAACTGACAAACAATCTAGGAAAATATTTGTTGCTGTTCAATCTCAGACTCTGAATTTGAAAAACTTTCTTGATATCTAGAGTGACAATATAGCGTCAAATTCAAAATGGATAACAATAATTGTAACTTTTGAAGCAAGAGAGCGTGATTTACTTTATCAAATGCTTTGCTGAAATCTGTTTAAATGACATCTAATTGTGCTCTATTGCCAATAGCATCGTATGCACCTTCGAGGAGAATAGTAAGATTTGAAGTAGTTGATCTATGCTTAACAAAGCCATGCTGCTCATCAACAATCAGTGGATTAATATGGCCATAGATCATATCCGTAATAAGACACTCAAAAACCTTAGATAATGTTGGGAATAAAGAAACTGGTCTGTAGTTAGTGACCATGTCTCTGCTGCCTGATTTATGAATTGGAATGATGTTTGCTGATTTCCAGACATGAGGAAAACATGCATCCTTGATAAAGAGATGTTGAAAATGATTTGAAAACAAGAATGCTGAAACCTGTAGCACACCTCGATAGGATGTGACTAAAGAGATTATCACATCCTTGCAGGGCATTTTTGACATCCAAATATGACAGAAGGCCATAAACCTTGCTCAGTTCTATATTCATCATAGGCATAACATTGTCTGAAAAAGTAGGAAGATCAGGATAAGAATCTATGGCTGAGTCATTTGAGTCGGTGAAAACTGAATGGAAGTATCTGGTAAAAAGTTCTGCTTTCTCAAATGGATCAGAGGGGGACATATTATCATACTTCATACCTGAGTGGAAGGAATGGTCCTGAGACCTTGCCTTCACTAGCAACCGATATCGCTTTTCATTAAACTTCATCAGCTAAAATATTGATATAAGATTTATATTTTTCTTTGGCCAATTTCTTAAAAGCAGCCCTCTTTAGTCGAATCATAACTGTTGTGGTCTTTCCTTCTTAGATGGAATGCAGCCTCCTTATCCTTAAACAGGAACTTCCAGGACCGTGGGCACACAATAGGGCGATTACTGATGACACAACCATTTACATACCCTGGGCAGGAGTTTTTGAATTCTCATAGCATCGCTTTGACCGTGTAATAAATTTGAATAATCATGATTGGCACTTTCGTGACATATGCAAAGAGGGGTCAAATGGTCCTACAGGGAACAGATTTTGAAACATATGCGTTCTCCAACAAGAGACATTTTTTCAGTTCGTTTTCGACTCAAGTTTAGTTGCTATATATTCACAGACATCATATGCAAAATTCAATGACAATGAACGCCTGAAACATGACAAAATCATGGGATTCTGGGACCAAACACAGCACATCTGATCAGTAGCGTGGCTTTTTTACATTTGCATGGATTTACAATAAGCTGGCTTTTATAGGGGAAGTTCCTGTTTTAGTGCTGTAATTAATTCCCTGTCATACCAAACAGGATATTGTCATTTTGGTTTGTAAGATGGAATAAAAATCCTGTTTGGGTTATAGTAAAAATTTATGTATCCTTAATCGCTGCAAAAGTCATATCATAAAAAAGTTCAATACAGTCATCAATATGCAGATCATATAAAATACACCATGGCAGCAATTCAAGAGTCCTAGTCATTGCATCAAAATAAGCTTTTTTAAAGTATACATTACTCTATCCTCCCAATAGGACTCTGTCTTAGTGGTGAACATGAAAGAACATGACAAAGAATCGAGGTCGGACTCAAAAATGTTCAAGCCGGTTCTGACATCACTAGGAGTGGAACACAAAACAAAGTCTAAAAATGATTATTGCAAGTAGGATGATAATTACATTCAATTTGATATAAATCACCAGAATTGATATGAATGCAAGGATCCAGTGAGTGATCAAGACCAGCTGGATCAATTTTTGTCCAGTAAATATCGGATAAGTTAAAATCACCAATGATTTAAAGTTTGCTGCCTCTACGAGTAGCAGTACCGGTACGGTATTCAGAGATATGTTGCCAGTTTTTTGTAGTGGCTCAATATCCTTAATTAGTAGACAATATAAGACACATACCACCATGTTTCTCTTCCTTGATAATTCAATTTCAACCCATAATGATTCTGTGTCATCATATTCAAGATCCTGTTTGTGTCGAGCTTGGAACTTATCACTGAGGAGTAGGACAACACCTCCTCCTCTCTTACCAGATCGATCACGGCAGTGCAGTGTGAAATTGGGAACACTCAGTTTGGAATCCAAAACAGAACCTTTTAACCATGTTTCAGAAAATGCAAAAACATTGTATTGCCCGCTCGCAGCAAGTCCAACTAAGCTGGAGTGCCATGTGTCAAGTTTATTTTTCAGGCTCCTTACATTTTGATAGCACAAATTGAGCCCTACAGCATTATGATTACTGTTACCTGGACCATGGGGTTTTGCATCTTTGCTATATGGACAGCTGGCGACAGACCTGGATGAAGGTGAACGTCTCCATCTAAGAGGATTAATTTGAGGTTCAGGTTAAACAATGCCACATGATTTGCGTAGTACTGGTGTCTTTAAAAGGAAAACTTTGGTTGAACCTTTTTGACATGGTTGAAGATTGCAGTGTCCTTTCCAATGGAATGAGTGAAATGAGTTGCTGAGTTGTTTCGATTTTGTACAAGCAAATGAACAAATGAACAGCAAACAATAGAACAAGAAGTACTGGTATGAAACTGGATGCTTTTAACCCAAGGAGTCTCACTGGACATTCACAGATACACAGCTCCGATATGGTGGGATCCGATGCTTCAATGTTGAACAAATACAAAATATTAGCTCAGCTCTTAGTGGTGTGACCACCTCTGCATTTCGAGACACATATTTTACTGTTGCATAACAGCAGGTGGATCTGTGTTTACAAATTTGGAGGGAGACAATATTCCCACTCACAAAATACAATGGTAATTAAATTGAGAAATACACGATTCACTGAGATGCAGACAGGTTTTAGCATGATGAAATTTTGCAAAATGCGTGGTATGAATTTTCAACCATACTTAACCATATGAATTTTGGCAAATATGAATGAAATGATGCTTAAAATGTGGATTATAATGAATACAATGTATTGGCTGCATGTAGTTGACCATCATCTGATGATGCTGAAGCCCTACACCGATTTTATTCCCGATCATTATCGAGGATGCACATCTATAGTCGTAGTGTGCCCTCGCACTGCCAATCTGGCATGTCCAAAAACAGTGTACTGGCACAGAATATGATTAGAGACACTGATCAGATGGTGTCTTTGTTGTTTCATTTGCTTAAATGTGTAGATAGTTGTCCAAAACCCAGCCGATAGTGCAAACCTTAAAGATAAGGGCTGGTCAGTTTCTTTAGCTGGGGGGATTCATGGGGGGAGGGGGGATCACCCTGTTTTTAGCTCCCATAGCCATATGTATATATGGCAATGGAAGCTATTCTTATAGGCTAGGGAAATGTCTGTATGTCTGTATGTCTGTATGTCTGTATGTCTGTCCG
>LD344733.1:36637-47173 GCA_001465055.1 Ptychodera flava | reverse complement strand
ATTATATTACAATAGTTTGTGGCTAAATTTTCTCCCCTTCTGTATCATATAAGTTCACCGTTTCCTGTTTTAGATATTGTTGATCCTATTGAGTTCCATCTCTTATTGTTGATTCACTTTCACATTAACTTTCATTTATGTCCAAACAATTTGACTTTTTGCCAGATTTCACATTTATGGCAAATAATAAACAGTAAGGAGGCACAAAGGACGTCGGTGCCCCCGGGCCCCATGTTTATGCATAATTTCAATCATTACTTTTGCCAGAAGTTGTCAGTTTGAAGTAGTTGTTGCTCACTTTCTGTGTGATGATGATTTTGTAGCAGTGTCATCAACTTACCATTGATTCCTATGGAACATGTGATGTACAGTATATGAGGCATACAAAAATGATGTATTTTGAGAATATGGACAATACACCAGATTTGAAGGAGTTACAAATCAAACAAAAATATTTTCACTTTCGCTTTTTCCAGCAATAAAAGTAAGGATTATATTTCATTTGTATTTCATAGATTGTACAAATTAACTTGAAGTATCACTCACTTACATATTCATAATTCATACCCGCTTTTAAAAGTGACCCATATAAAATTACTTTGTCATGGATGCAGCCATAACCAATTCAGTACGAACTACTTCCATGGCCATCATCAGATCAAAGACAGCTGTTTTGTATTACTTAATATGAAGTATTCAAATTTAGGATGGTGTTGCATAAAATCACTTTTTCGCAAAGAATCATTCAATTTTATTTTTTATAAAGCAAAGGTTAAAATGTTGATTGGTTTTACCTATTCGAATGACAAGCTATTGTAAGTTGGAAGAGAAATAAAGTATAAATTTATGCAAATCACTCAATTTCCCAGCTTTTTTCTCCCAATGTCAACATTTAAAAAAAATTCAAAGGTCCATCAGGGTCAATCAAATTTTTTGAAATTTTCACATGTTCTTTAAATACTTTTTAACAAAATGACAGTTTTGTTGGGTAATAACATTCCTGCATGCTGAACAAAAGAAATTTAAATTTTGCTTATCCCGGTTTTTAGCTCCCATAGCCATACGTATATATGGCAATGGAAGCTATTCTTATAGGCTAGGGAACTGTATGTATGTATGTATGTATGTATGTATGTGTGTCTGTATGTTTGTCCGTCAACATCAAAAACTCCAAACCCGCTGCATATTTAGTTCCAGAGACCAGCTCTGGAACTGTTAGTTTTTGCTCACTTTCCTTCTTTCTTTCTTTCTTTCTTTCTTTCTTTCCTTCTTTCTCTCTCTATTTCCGGTATTACTATCATAGAACATGCTATACACAAACTTTACCTTAATTACCCAGAATGCATTGCGACACGCTTATGACGTCATCGCTCAGCTCAGACAGGTTTTACGGGCATTTCTTGTGTGTTTATCTATTTATTTTTTATTTTGCAGTGCTCAGCTATCATATTGCGTTCAGCTATTAATAATTCTAGCTTTCTTATGCTTTTTTTGGTTGCTTTTTGATTTTATTTTTCTCTAAATACTCGCCGTACGTGGCTATACTGTTTCGTCCGAACGCTAATGAGATAACAATGGCGGCGGTACGATCGCTTCGCTCGCATCGAGAGAGACAAGTAGGTTTTCCGTAAGTTTACAAGCGTGGCTGGGCACATCGTGTACCTAGGCGAGGTGGGTGTGCTCAAAAACGAAGGTCAATGCAAAATTTGGATTCAAAATCAGCTGTTTTGGCGGAGAAACTGCCTGCCGTATTTCTGAGGAGCCACCAGCAGTTTTTCCTATATCAGTCTGTGAGGCCGTTTAACGCCGGTAACACAGCCCTGCCATGCAGAGCTAGGCATTCATAGTCAACTGTCTGTCACCGCACCGGCATGCGTTGGCTGCAGGTAAACTCAACTTTCCAAGATCAAACAGTCAGTATCTTGTGAAAACAGCGACATAGCAATGGAAATTGTTTTAGTCTGTGCTTTTAATCAAATGAAAATGCATGTGGCCTCGGTTTTCAATTTCAAGGGCCTAGGTCCGATGTTTCCTCTCGTCTGATCATCGTCGTAAACCACGCGCCTCTTTACGGCAACAACTCAGCGCTACCCGTCAATCGATTGATTTTTGCGTAGGTCAGTGGAGCGAAAATTATTGCTCTGGCTCACGAGAATGTCGTCTGATATACATTTCCGTACATTGTCGCCCCCGCATGTATCTGTTGCATTTTTACCATACATGTAGGCATTTGTAATCTGTGTACTGTAATTCCCCGGACTGCCTTGCTTTTAGTTTTATTATGGTGTTTACTGCTATCAGCCCTTAACTATAGGTACGTGCTTGAATATTAAAATCCAAAGCACTCTTTCATTCTGCACCTATCTTTGTCACACATTCTCTTGTTTCTTCTGCTGCTCTGGTCTCTGGAACTTCGCTTTTGCTTGCAAATGCTTTCTAGTTCATCTTGATATTTGGTGTGTACATGGATGATGGGCTGAAGATGAGATTTTGTTCAAATGAAGTTGTCATTGCCAAAAATATGCAAATTAAGTGGAAAAAATGTAAAACCAGTCAAAATTGAAAAACTCAATAACCACTGAGCAGATTACATGAAAAATCTGCATGTAAGTACTTTTGGCTGACCTGAAATGATTTTGCACATCTTGGGTCAGTATCTTGGACTTGCTATTTTTCATGAATTTTTTTGTAATTTTCTCCCATTTTTGGTCAAAAAATCTTCTTCTCTGAAACCACAAGTCCGATTGATTTGAAACTTGGTATGGAAGTGCATAGGAGTGACCTTTCCCAACTTTGGGCAAATTGTGGTGAAATTTGCATATTTTTAGTTTACACGTCCATAGACCCCATGTATAAGGCAGCTCTCCATAGATTCCCATGTATAAGGCAACGAAAAATAAAAATTTAGTTTCTCATCGTATTCATATTGCAAAAAGGATGCAGTGACACAATTTTTAGTCCCAACCAATGAAGTCCAGTGGGCTTATAGATTAGGTCATGTCCGTCTGTTCGTCCATCCGTGGGTCCATCCGTTCACACAGATATCTCGGATATTTTGACAAAATGTCATGTGAGCTCGATGACCTTTGACCTCAAATATACATATTTGTCCATAACTCAGTAGCCACAAGTGCTATCACCCTTCATATATGGTATGATGGGACACCTTATGACACCACATATTGTACCTCATTAATTATGTACATATCTAATTTTGAGCGAGCCAATAGAGCTAGAGGTCTGATGTTTGGTATATAGGGATAATTTAGCAATACAATTTTTTTGACAAAATGTCACGTGACCTCTGTGACCTTTGACCTCAAATATACATATTTGTCCATAACTCAGTAACCACAAGTGCTATACCCTTCATGTATGGTATGATGGGACACCTTATGATGCCACATATTGTACCTCACTAATTATGCACATATCTAATTTTGAGCGAGCCAATAGAGCTAGAGGTCTGATTTTTGGTATCTAAGGATAACTTAGCAATATAATTTTTTTGACAAAATGTCACATGACCTCGGTGAGCTTTGACCTCATATATACATATTTGTCCATAACTCAGCAACCACAAGTGCTACACCCTTCATGTATGGTATGATGGGACACCTTATGACGCCACATATTGTACCTCACTAATTATGCGCATATCTAATTTTGAGCGAGCCAATAGAGCTAGAGGTCTGATTTTTGGTATATAGGGATAACTTAGCAATACAATTTTTTTGACAAAATGTCACTTGACCTCGGTGTCCTTTGACCTCAAATATACATATTTGTCCATAACTCACCAACGTAAAGTTGGCGTCATCCTCATCCTCATCCTCAGCCTCAGGTGACCTTTCTAGCTGACGCTGAATATGATGCTACTCAGCGTCAGCTTCAGCGTCGTATCCAAAGATTGCCGAAGTTGCGCTACCCGATGACAGATAAATGATAAAATTCGCCCAAAACTTAAGAAAATAACAACTCCATTCTTACTCAACTTTCTTTTGAATCGTAAAACTGGTTCGCAGGTAATATTTTATCGTTAGAATATCTCATACAGACTAGTTTTTTGGAAATGTTCGTAATTTTCAGTCCATGGATCCGCGGATGTGTTTGTTGGTATCCTCTCAACTCTTGCGTTAAGATTTTTCCAAAAATTGGTGCAAAATAGTATACGTGGTCCGAAATGTGTAAAAATCGCCACCATGAGAGGCAATATGAAAGCCCTTATTATTCAGAGGACATATAAAACAATTAACTGGTATAACTATGACTTGAGGCCTGAAAAGTCAACGTATTAAACATACAACCTTTGAACTTTAAGGAAATTAAGGGCTAAGAATGTTGCGTTATAACTACATCGTGAGAAACGGATATTAAGAGGAGAGGTTACTAAATATTATGAAATACATACCCCACTGTGTTTTGATTAACATTTACAGTGATATGAAACTTGGAGCACATTTTTAAAGTCGTTTTTGCACTTATTATTCCATCAGACGCATTCGGGAATAATCGGATCTGACGCCGGTGAAGCTGATGCTGTAGCGTCATCCTCATCCTCATTTTCGCGTGACCCCTGAGGCTGAGGATGAGGATGAGGATGACGCCAGCTTTACGTTGGTCCATAACTCAGTAACCACAAGTGCTACATTCTTCATGTATGGTATGATGGGACACCTTATGATGCTACGTATTGTACCTCATTAATTATGCGCATATCTAATTTTGAGCTAGCCAATAGAGCTAGAGGTCTGATTTTTGGTATATAAAGATAACTTAGCAATACAATTTTTTTGACAAAATGTCACATGACCTCGGTGAGCTTTGACCTCAAATATACATATTTGTCCGTAACTCAGTAACCACAAGTGCTACACCCTTCATATTTGGTATGATTGGACACCTTATGACACCACATACTGCACCTCATTAATTATGCACATATCTCATTCTGAGCAAGCCAATAGAGCTGGATGTCTGATTTTTGGTATATAGGGATAACTATAGGAGAGAAATTTTTTGACCAAATGTCATATGACCTCGATGACCTTTTACCTAAAATATATGTTTATGTCAATAAATAAGTAACCACAAGTGCTATGTCCTTTGTATTTAGTAGGATGGGAGACCTTATGACAACACACGCTTTACCTCATTAATTATGCACACATCTAATTCTGGGCAAGCAAATAGAGCTGGAGGTCTGATTTTTGGGATATAGGGATTAATTAGCAATATAATTTTTTTTCAAAATGTCATGTGACCTAGATGACCTTTGACCTTGATTAAACACATATATATATATATATATATATATATATATATATATATATATATATATATATATATATATATATGTATATCTCAGTAACGACAAGTTCTATACCCTCCAATTTTTATAGGATATTAGACCTTAAGATGTCACATCTTGTACCTCATTTATTATGTGCATATGTATTTCTTGGCTGGCCAATACTGTTAGAGGTCTGATCTTTTTTCCCGATTTAGAACCATAACTTAGACATGCCTTATGTGTTTCAAAATGGGAACAACGACATAGACCTATGTGCCCATAGATCTCAACATATACACTCCAGTGATACTTCTTAATGACCACATTTCCCTGCCCCATCAAGACTAATACTCCTATTACAAGTGAGGACTATGTCATTGTCAATGACTTGTTGAGTTAATGGTTGTATCACAGTATTCGATATTTCTAATTCTGTATTTTTTCCATTTTATATTCTGAATAAATACATTAAACATATTTCACTGTCTCCAGTACATTGCATTTAAGTATTTTAACTTCATGCACTTTATTCCTTTCACACATGTTCAAATATCTGACCAGAGAACAACACTAAATAGTCCAGGATGGGGCTACAGTGTCATTGACGCTATTTTATAAATGCCAGTCATTCAACTGTCATTTCAGGTTCAGAGAATAGCTAATGCAAACAAAATTGCCTTTTCTTCTAGGTATACTCAAGTTTAAAATGGGTTATTAAATTTCAAAAAGAAATAATAACATTATTGCTTAAAAGTGCATTACACTACGTCTCAGTGCTCTTTATATAAAAATTACATCTAAATATGACATCAAATCAATACTAGCAATAAAGAATTACAGATTAGTGATATAACACTGCTTAAAAAGATGAGTTTTAAGACGCTTAAAAGACTCACAAGACCGACGAAGACAGTGAGCGTCAAAATAAAGCTCATTCCACAACTATGGGCAGCAATTGAAAATGCACGATAACCATTATTACTGGCATCAAGCCTGGTAAGAAGTATTTTGTTAGATGAACGGAGAGCACGCTCAGGGATATTACATCAGCCAATTATTGCAAATACTGTTGACATTCGATACGAAGAACTCAACTCAAAAACTCAAAAAGCACAATGTCGAACTTGATTGTCTCTTTCACTGGCAACCAATGAAGTTGGAATAAAACAGGTGAAATGTGTTCACATTTCTTAGTGCGTATTATGAGACGTACTGCCGTATTCTGATCTGACTGAAGTTAAAGCTGATAGTCAGGAATCCCATGCATCAGGTTGTTACAATAGTCCAGTCGTTCTGTGACAAAAGCATGAACTAATTTCTCTGTGGTCGTATCTATCAAAGAACGAATCTAAACGATTTTGTACAGTGTGAAAAAGGCAGATATACAAGTGTTATTTATTTGACTTGTCATAGAACAATTCGAATCGAGCAGAACACCAAGATCTTTAACTGTGATGGACACAGCTTTTTTTAAAGCGCAATGAAAAGTGAACTATCTCAGTTTTTTCATCGCTTAGGATCAGCATGTTTGATCTCATCCATTGACGCACAATTATTAATGCATAATTCGAGATCCAACTTGACATCGTCTGGATTATTACAAACAACATAAATCTGAGAATCATTAGCGTAAAGCATGTAATCAAGGCCGTGGCAAGAAATAATATCACCCAGAGGAGTTGTGTAAAGACTATAAAAGTAAAGGTCCTTGGACAGAACCCTGTGGGACACCAAATCGTAGAACAGCATCTTGTGATGTTGTGGACCGGATATAATACAAATACGTTGAAAACGGCCTGTTAAATAGGAACGAAACCACTGTAAGGCTGAACCTATTATTCCAAAACGACACCACAATCTATTGAGAAGAATGTCATGGTCCAGAGTATCAAAAGCAGGTGATAAATCCAGCATGACCAAAATGACATCTTTTCGTGAATCTAATGCTGTCGTGATATCATTATGAACCCTAAGCAATGCAGTTTCAGTACTGTGATTTGCACGATAAGCTGACTGGCATTTTGCATACAATTTATGTTCTGATAAATAGATTTTCAATTGACCCACAACAATACGCTCTAAACTTTTGGACAAAAAACATAAACTTGAAACTGGCCTACAATTTTTTAAGAATATTGTTATCAAGACTAGGTTTCTTTATCAAAGGCTTAATAAATGCAGTTTTGAAAACGTGCGGAACAGTACCTGATATTAGCGAGCTGTTAAAAAGGTCAGTTAAAAACTGAGAAATTTCATTAATACAATCTTTAAAAACTTCAGTTGGTTAAAATATATAAAATGCACCATTTAGAAGATTATTTTTTGACTCTGGATCATTCATATGAACAGTAGTATCGTTTTTGTTTCAATAAGTTTGTATCATTAGCTCCCCTATCAGCGACGCAGAGCTTATCAAATAGGCTGATTTTCCGCCGTCTGTCCATCGTCCGTCCATTTGGGGTCCTTCAACAATTGTCTTCTCCTCTGAAACCGCAATTCCGATTGCTTTGAAATTCATATGCAGTTCACTTTGGTGACCTCACTAAGTTTGTTCAAATCGTGGTGAAATTTGTATATTTGGGACAGTTTTTGCTGTTTTTGGTAAAAAAAATCTTCTGTAAGACCGCATGTCCGATTGCTTCGAAATTTGATATGCAGTTTACTTAGGGTAACTTCAGTCAGATTTTTTCAAATCATGGCAAAATTTGTATTTATAAAGCAATTTTTGTCATTTTTGGTTTAAATCTATTTTTTCGAAACTACAGGTCAGATACCTTTATCCTTTCAGTAAATTATTGCTACCATTCAAACTTTTAGATTCTCTGCTTTTTGAAAATATAGAGTATGAGGGGAAATATTATTTGAAAAATATGCGTTTAATAGTAAAGGTCAACACCACCTTTAAAGGAAAGTAGCTACAACTTTCAATGATTTTTTCACTTTTCTCTTTTTTTATGTCAATTGCAGTTTCTTTTTCTTTTCCTAAGGCATGTTGAGGTATATTCAGCTTGTTAACTTGTAAATGTGTAAATGTGTAGATCATATTGTTATTATTGACAAGTGAGTACTGATCCAGACCAGAATGCACATGTAAACATTAACCCTGCTAACTTATATGATTAACCCCCATACATAGATGTTTGGACCTGAGAGGGTTAATAGGACTAGAATTCTAATGTAAACATTAGAAGTGCATTCTGCACATATAGACACTTTTTGGCAAGCCAAATAGTCATTATTTGAAGGAGCTCTGAGGAGTAGGACAAGAACTTGCAATTGACGTACAAACAGAAAATAGTGAAATAATTTACAAAAAGTATAATAGTTTTATCTAATTATCTGGTTGAATTCAATGCAATGAACTCTCCTCAATTCAATTCACATGGCATCTCATAAGAATATTTGATCAAATATACAGTACAATCTAGATCAAGAAATCACTTCTTGATAGAATCTTGTTTTGTGTCAGTGTGTCTGTTTACAAGTCATTCGACTTTGTTCTGTGTAATAAATGCACTACTGACCTCTAATTTTTCTCAACAAGCAAATACGGCCGGTGGTTCCAATCCGGTTCGAACTCACAACGTACGGTACCCAGTCACCTAGCGGAGAAGCCACAGACAAAACCGCTCGGCCAAATCCCTAATCTCAAAAAGTTTGGTTCAATAACCCAGCTAAAGCTGTTACAATTTCTGACTGCGACCTCTCCACTCGCTGTAGAGTCCGTGAAGCACTCACGCTCGCACGCTCACTTTCACACATCGCACACAAACATTATCGAAGCGAAGCAAGTAAATGTTTGTAAATTTTTTAATTGAGGATAAAGGACATTCTACAAAGTGGTGCTTAGATGTGATTGACTGTTTTTCTGCTGTTTAGTCTTATTGTTTTTATGGACTACTAAATATTGGCTTATTGATCTTTTTCTGGTTTTTTTTTATCTGAAAGGCCCAAGAGTTTAACCCTTTCACCCCATTTCACTTTCTAGGGGTCCAACTTTTCCATAGGAAACGATAGCATATATTGATTCAAACCAAGGTGGTGAAAGGGTTAAGTCTGCTCAAAGTCTAAATACTAGAACAATTTAAGTTATGTTTGAACTGTTCGTTTGGACAGTATACAGTGTTGCTTTAATTAAGCTGAAGATATCATAGAAAATAGGCATGATACAGAATGATGCGGGCGATGACCTAACACCAATAAGATTCCCTACTTGGAGTTCGCGAGGATATAGACTTACAACAATGTCTTAGACCCATCCTGATATTGCAGTTCCATGGTATGTATCCCATGAGTTGTTAAACATCCAGCAAAGTTGATACCATTATACAAATATCATAAACATATTATTTCACGATGAAATCCAAATATGTTTTTAAAACTATGATATTTCAGGTTGATCTTCCGAAAGATGAGAGCGTATACACATCACATACGAATGCTTTATATTTCAACCTTGATATTGGGACAACACTGCAGTAGCAGATATCTCCTTTTCCATACGCTACTGGTAGAGGGAGGGAAACATCAGATTCTAAATTTGTATTGCATGTCATTTTGCTTTACCAATGCAATGGTTTGAGAAAGGACTCCAACAAGTTGATGCAAGCTGGAGACTTACGTTGTTCCACATTTCACTTTTGCTGTGTTTGTTCTGAAAAATAGTTGTTGTTTGTGTTATGCTAATGGTTTCTTCCTGATATGTATGCTGGATGGATATGAACATGATTGTGTCACAGTGTTTTAAATTGGTTGCTGAAATTTCCATGTCCTACGTACTTCACTCTACTCGATCTGCAATGCTGCTATAATAAAGTAAAAGTGTAAGCAAAGAACCTGCTGTCCTGTTATAAAATATTTAAGACAAAGCTAAAGAAGAATAGGGAACAGTAAACACTAACAGTTGCTAAAGACTCACAGAAATGTTTTGACCAGAGTGAGAGTGAATACAGATTTATTTCAACATCAAAGCAAACCTGGTTTAATAATATGTGACTCATTGATGACCTTTTTGGCAGCCCATGCCATTATATGACAATAGTAAGAGGAAATACATTGTCTGTATTGCAAGAGGCAATACAATTTGCAGCTTTCAAATGAAAAAGTTGGTCCATGACCCAATTTTAAATCCTTCACACCTTTTTTCTTTACACCTAGTCATTCAACCATTCTGCATGATAAAAGTTGTCAATGATCAGAAACATACAGCAAAAGTCTAGAACAGTTTCAGAAAACACAGTCAT
>LD344733.1:0-35962 GCA_001465055.1 Ptychodera flava | reverse complement strand
TAAAGATTATCTTGGAATGACATTGTCATATTCTTAACTTATTGTGCATTTCAGTAACTTTCCGTTGAGTAAAACATTGTTTTTACTCACATCCTGTTACCAAATATTGATGTTGTACATCACGTTACCTTCACCCCTTTTAAAAGTTCAAGTCTTCTGTCTTCAAATCTTCTAATAGTAAATTGTTTTGCCTTTGTGGCTTTTTATGCCGTGTATTCCATTGATTTGATAATTTTAACCTTTATTAGACAGGCGAGTTACAACAAGGGCAGCAAGGACGCATTTTGAAAGATCAGCTCTTGTTATTTCAAATTTGTTTCAATGGGCTGATCATAGGTAAGCATATCATCAGCAAATTGATCAAACGTCTTTTCTTTTAGTATTGTTCATCGGTTCAGTGTTGTCTGTTTACACAAAGTGTTACAGTACCTTTCTAATAACTGTCTTTTGATTGGCATCACTAACTCATGCAACAGTCAAAGCTTGCTAAATCAGTTAAGGCCACCAAAAAACATGTTTCAATGTTTCTGGTCATCGCACGCATCATTTCAAAGCGTACGCGTCAACTCTTTTTTTCCTGTTTTTCATTTGCCCCTATGGAAAAAAAGGGAAAAGGGGGAAAATGTATAAAATTCCACCAAAAATTAAAAAAAATTGATACGTCAATGACCAGAAAGGATCTTTTTTTGGCCTAAATTAAATCGGCATTTAATAATTATATAGGTTTAAATTTCTCTTCACGCTGGTTTGACTTCAGCCTACGGCGCGGCTATTGGCCAAAAGCAGCCGATCTTGTGGATCTTCCGACGTCGACAATTTTTGTTATTACGAAAACCGCAGACCATGGTACCAGAGCGAATGTTCCTTGCGTCAAATTCGGTAAGCGAAAAGAATAGGCAACAGCATCCAAGAAGGTTATATTTTTTACATTTTACTTAATATTTTTAGGACCAAAATCAACTGTGTTTGCTTTACACACTGCACTGCCGCACGTAGCTGCTGTACTGTAGCGCGAGGGTTTGCCTTGGTATTTGGGTCGGACGGCAAAACCAGATCTGGTTTTGCAATCCAACCCAAATACCCAGACAAAACCTCGAGCTACAATATTGCAGTTATGCCGCACGTACAGATAAGAGTGTATGGGTTGAGTGCCGCTTGCAATTTATGAAGAGCGCCCTCAAACTATTTTTTGTACGCTTTTGTTTTTGCGTACATGCAATGTGTAGGCATTGAGCGTTATAATTTTTAGCGCCAGGATAAAATCATTCAAGAGGCTCAGTTAAGGATTTTCATGGTAAAATGCGAGAAAGGATGTGAAAGGAAAGCTAAGCATTCGGTGAAGCAGAGAATGACTGAATATTAATGGGAAGATCAAACTAAGGATCATTGACATAATTTGAAGAGCAGTTGATCATTGTCTCATTTTACTAACTGGTGAAGTAATTAATGCTTAGAAGTGTCGAAACGAAGGCTGTTGAGGATAAAGAAACCAACATCATCATATTCATATCTACAAGGAAAAAATGAAGAGAACGCCACACTGACCGTTGTTATGTCATTTTTTACTGAGTAGAAATATGCACACTGATATGTAACTGATTATAAACGTCACAACGTTAAACGTCCACTAAAAGTGAATCTTTTGAACCTTCTTGTCTTCATTATGCAAAGGGAACTAACGATACAAAATCATGAGTTGCCATGAGGTGCAAACATTGTACATGAGAAACAATAAACCAGATCTTGGATACTTCTGTATTGTTTTTAAGTTAATGCCATCAGAATTTTAATTTTAATTGTTGCATATTTCTAATTAAAACACGATTGGAACTAATTTGGGATAAGTGGACGTTGAAGTAATGTCTGCAAATGTAATCTCATCTGCTTTCTTTTTAAGTTACACACTTGTTTTTATGAGTAATTTGTAATGTTGCAACATTCAGCTATACGGCACCTAACGCTTTTGAGAAATTTGAAAAATTTGAAAATCGAATTATCCCCAAATTAGTTCCAATCGTGTTTTGAGTACTTTCCCCTGTTTCTAATCATTTTCAATTGTAAATTTGTACTTGGTTTATTGCACTCATTCAACTAAACAAATAAAGTAACAGGGTCATATAAAGAATCTTACCATCCAGATTAACAATCAATCATCAAGGCTGTTGTACACAAATTTATCGGTGTTTCTGTTAAGGACAGTTGCCAGATACAGAAATAGTCAAGTTTCTAAGGGGAGAACCATTTGATTTCGGGGGGTATGGAGGATTTGAGAAAAAAATGTCACCAGGTGAGATAGAAGGAAAATAAATTGATCCTGTCATGGCCTGAGAAAAAAAAATTGTTATAACAGACAGAAGTGAAAAAAATTGTCACAATGCACCAGAAATTAGCAAAATTTGGAAACTTATTGTCATGTATTCTTTGCCGGCGCGCCGCCATAGGCGGCGCAAATGTTTTTACCACAAGCAATTCTAATGTTTTTTTCCCAGCACTTATGATATAAGCATGCACTACATAGGTCTACTTTAAAACTCAGTACACTCAATTTTTCCTTCCCTTTTCTGATCAAAGAAATCATATTTCAGGATTTCTGTTGCAATATCTAAATGGCATAGGCAATATCTAAAGGGGACTATTTGACTTCTGTAAATTGTGAAAATTTAAAACACAAGACAGAAGTTAATAAACTAGTGTTAAAGCGAATATTATTCTCTCAATATAAATATGTTAGAAAGATGTACAAGTTGATAATGAAAAAATTGAGGAACAACAAATATAATGAATTACAATGTGTGAGCCTTGTTTCTCTGACCACAAAAGATAACATCTTCCCTGAGAACTTACATCGATGCTTGGTCATGTTAATTATAATATGACACCACACACCGGATCGCTCACTATAGAGTCTGTCAATAGTGGCAAACGCTCTCAATAACTAATGTGGATTCTCCTCTTTGAGGACGAAGATAACTTAATAATCACACAACCAAGTGGAGGGGATACAAAACAAGAGAGCGACTGATGAAGGAACCCCATTTTTGTTCTTAAACACCGTTAAGAGGAATCACTCAATCAACAAACTGGTTTACCGGGGACTGAGATAACATGACCAGGGTCAAAGCACTAGCGATTTACCGGTGTCTCGCCATGTATTCGGAGTAATGTGAGGGGGAGGGGTCACTAAAAAAATTCAGGGGAGCGTTACTCAAAATGTGGAGAAGAAGAAGGGGGCGGGGTTACTCAATTTTTTTGTCCGAAATAAATTGAAACATCTCAGATTGCACCATTGTAAACATTCGTGCTCTCCCCTTGGGTCTTCTAACAGTTTTACTGGTAAAAGACAAATTGAAAATACCTCTCAGATTGCACTACACCACACCATGGCACACATCAATTTCACAAAAATTTTCACAGGATCTAGGACAAAACTGAACAGTTGTGAATTCACCCTTTATTATCACAGAAATATGTTTTAATTTACCTCAGTTCAATGACCATTTTGACAGTTAAACATACCATATTCGTGTTTCATTAGAAGCTGGCAGCTGGAGAAAAAATATGACACAAGAAGGTCACAGATTTCTTTCCTGTATATTCATTTGTCTTCAGTCTCTAGCAAACAGAACTGTTTTTCACAATTGTATTGTCATTGTTTGGATGTTGAATATTGTGACTCAAACACTGATCATGCAAAAAATGTAAAAAATATCAGTGTTCAATGTCATTTTCAAAAAGTTTTACACAGTGTAAAATAAACTGAAACTCTCAGATTGCACCATTAAACACATCAATTTCTCAAAATTTCCAATACGAGGGGGGAACCCCCCCCCCCCTCTTGTGCTCTCTAACAGTTTTACTTAGTCAAAAAAATTAAAAAACACCTCTCAGATTGCACCAGACTGCACCATTGCACACGTCAATACCTTAAAACTTTCCATGCAAGATAGGGGAAATCCCCTGTGACAATTTCCCCCTAAGCCTCTCGCGTGTTCTCCCCGGTCAGATATCCTAGTGAAAACCCTGTCATAATACCCATCAAAATTAAACAATATACCATATGGTTAGATACTGCATGAGCTTTTATATCTTTATTTTATTGTGACTTTGAATTTCATTTTGATGGGTTCACCTTTTTCGAACCATCATGAGATAACTGATGATAGTCTAGCAGGGTACATCAGGATTTGAAAGATCTTTACTGTTGCTGTATTTTGTAAATTTTACAATTACATGTATTGGTATTTAACTTTTCTAAGTGGAGGGATCAGTCAAAATTTCAGAGTTAGAGAGGGAGGTTACTCAAATTAATTATGGTTGGCGAGGGGGGTCACTCAAAAGTTCGGAGTTCCAGGCCGTATATAATGACGACTCCCTTATATACAACGCATTACAAACTTGATGACCAATTAAAAAAAATTTGCACAGTTACTTCATTTGAAAAAAAATTGATGCAAGTCTGACAGTAGAAAAAATAAATTGCTGTCACTCTGACAGGAAAAAAAATCAAATGGTTCTCCCCTAAGTGTCCTTACTTTAGATGTCTATCCTACCACACAGCAGTCATTGTTCCTCAGGGAAGTGCCAGTGCTCTGTGCAGTTTGAAACAGAACATTGGTATCCTACCACACAGCAGTCATTGTTCCCTAGGAAAGTACCAGTGCTCTGTGCAGTTTGGAATAGAATATTGGTATCCTACCACACAGCAGTCATTGTTCCCTAGGAAAGTACCAGTGCTCTGTGCAGTTTGAAACAGAATCCTACCACACAGCAGTCATTGTTCCCTAGGGAAGTACCACTACCAGTGCTCTGTGCAGCTTGAAACAGAATATTGGTATCCTACAACACAGCAGTCATTGTTCCCCAGGAAAGTACCAGTGCTCTGTGCAGTTTGGAACAGAATATTGGTGCGAACAGTGTCCTAGTGGTTGATATTCACAACTTGCCCACATACACTTGCGGACGCAAAGTCTGCTATTAGCCGGATGCGCTATTTTGGGGGTTGCGGGCTGCGGGTTGCGGGCATGAAAAAATGTGTGTTTTTTGGTATCATTTTCGCTACTAATTAGAATAAATGCTAAAATAGTATCTAGATGTATTTGTTTATGGAATAAAAGCCGTGAACTTCTTGAATAATGCCTTTATTTGAGCTTACATCTGGTAAAGCGCCACCAACGTCAGAATAGTCCATTTCCCATCCAACATTCGCCGTTGCATAACAGCAATAATTGTAGCCTTGGTTGTTGGTGAGAATTGGGCTTCTGTCATGCGGCTCGCACCTTAATTGCCCTTCGCGAGCCGCACGACAGAAGCCCAATCCCCACCAACAACCAAGGCTACAATTATTGCAGCTAGCCGTTGCACAGCCGATCGAAGCTTTCGAAATGACATGAGTACTGAATGCGGATGAGTAATAATATGAACACAAGACAGATTTCACAACAACTCGCTATATTAACTTTTTATGTTATGATTAAGATGGATAGTTTAAAAGTAAGTTTCGGATTGTTGACAGCACAGATGAACTGGGAGATGAACTTCAGTTCCTTGAAACTCGACACGCCTAATAATTGGTATACATGCCCTTCTCACACTTCACATTAGTTCAACCGCCGATAAAAGCACAATTTTCAAAATAGTTTTGAATGCCGTTTAAAATTATTTTATTGTGGTGAACACGATTATAGTCCTAGGAAACTTTTCATAGTCACGCTGAATCAAATGCGTGGAGCGACTATCATGCTGCAAGTGCAAGTCATAAATAGAATTAGTCCATGATATTGTAACACCTTAAAATAATGACATTTTGACCTTTTACCGATATTTAGGATTTTATTACTTTGACCTTTTACCGACTTTCATAACTTGTATAACTACTCTTTCACGTTGTAAGTACACGAGTGACATTATGTGCAATGAACGTATGTCACATGAAGTCAAAACGTGATATAATTTTGGATGAAATGTATAAAAGCCAATGATTTTGATAGTTCGGGAGGAACTGAGAACTTTAGGGAGAGATTTTGCTGATCGATGATTGTATCCTGAGTACGGACTTAGTGCCGTTCTGCTTTAGTAATAAAGATCTGAAGTGGTGAGTTAACACTTTCACTGCGGGAGGGCGCATTCTGCGCCAACGGCCAGACTGCGGGAGGCGCGTAAACGCGCCAAGAACGTACGCGTTTATGTGCGTTCGATATACGTTGGCTTTGTTTGATCTACATCATGTTTGTTGACTATTTCCTCAAGCCTAGCATAGTGTACGAGGTAGAGGTCAAACCTAAATGAGCATGCGCGCCAAATTTGTAAACAAATGCAGCCATACTCGGTCATTTCTCTGCCGTGATTTGTAAGGATCGTGTGATCAGTTGTTGTTTTTCTTTCAGAGGGTATTTAAAAATGGCGGTGCGGGCACAGTTTAACACCCACTAAGCCGTTGAGCATGTTTTTCTAGACGCTAATAGTGGAATTGTCACTGAAAGTGACACTGAACTCGACGGAGATAGCGGAAGTCAAATTTCAAATTACAACTCTAATACGAACTTGAATATGTTCCCAAACCAGTTGAGCAAAGACAGAGATCGCAAGCAAGACAGGAAGGTAGGCAAGCTGAGCGTGCTGAGAGAAAAGTGCGACAAAGGGCCGGTGACCGACATCAAAAACGTTGATGGGGTATCCTGTGGATGTTGTATGACATCAATCTATCAATGACAATTACGCATCGGACTGGCTACCAGTATATAAGCATATATATAATATAGCTCTCTTTTGAATGTCAGATGATACCTGTTGTTCGAATTTGAACTTGTAATAAATATGCATATTAATCTCATTTATGTTGGATATGTTTAAGACTATGTGTTTCCCCTACTGAATTTGAGTTAATAAAACGTAAGTAGTAATTTTTAAAGTGTTACGCTGTGAAAAATACATTTATATATTGAAATAACAAAAAATGCAACATTTTTTGAATTTTTTTTGTAAAATCCAATATGGCCACCATGATCACGTGATCTTCAAGGTGTGTCACATGACCGTTTGTGCATTTTTATGATGCTCTGTCATATTGCAATACCCACCGAAAAAAGATACAGCTCATGCATGTAAATCAATATTTATAAGGCCATACATACATAGAAAACTACGCACAGGAATGCACGTATAAAAATTAATTACGCAGTGAAAGTGTTAAACTGACTACTTGGTGTACGTTCCAGTTCCAGACTTTGAGTGAGTGACGATCCATCGACGATCACAAGTTACGAAAAGTCAGTCGTAACAAATTGGTGGGAGAATCCGGCGTAACTGGAAAAACACTATATGATTTTGAGATCTGGACGAATAAATCAACGACAACGCATCAACATGGCAGAACAAGCCGAGGCACTGTTGGATCAGCAATACGACCAGATTGGCGGCCTTCAACGACGCATGGAGTCTGCGTTCCAACGCATGGAAGACATGCATGACAGGGACCACAGAGAACGGGCCGAAGAGATGGACAATGTAGGTAGGCGAATTTATACTGATAATGGAGGGGTCCATATATTGCCAACGAAGTTTACTGGGAGAGAAAGTGACTGTCCTCATAAATGGTTAAAGAAGTTCGAGATGTTCTCTAACTTGAAACGGTTAGTGATTGGTAACCGGACCCCGGCGAAATGTCAACTGTGGTGTACCATGGTCAACAAGGTATTTGATGGTTTTTGATGTTTGACCATGAACTACCATGGTCGGCTATGATATGAGACCACAGTAGGCATTCCAATACTATGGTCTACCACAGTTAACCACGGTCTATCATGGCTGACCTGTTTATGGATATCTGCTACCATGGTTCACTATGGTATTTGATGACTGATTGTATTTATGACCATGGTTATCGATGGTCAACTATGGTTGACCATGATATTTGATGACTCATGAGTTTAATATTGATGCCCAATTTTCCTGATGATCATATTGATAATAGGCGTATGTATATACACTCCTATATTTACATAGTTGAGTCTCTTGACATCATTCACAGTTGTTAGAGAGAATTAATGTCGTTGCCCGGGAAGCCTTGACCAATTTGCTGTATTCTTGTTCATGTCAGAAGACTGTGGACAAATATCGAGCTGAATGTCTTGGAATTATTGACATGGATGGCTTGAAAGCACTGCTACAATGGCAAGAAGTTAAGACTATCTCAGTCTCACTCAATGTTTGCCTCGAAACATGATATCAACATAGGCAAGGTCATAGGTCCATTGTCATTGGACCTTTGACCCTCTACCATGATGTCACATGTCATAAAGCAATGCATTTGATTGGCTCATTTGAAGCAGCCATCTTCAAAATTCACTTCAAATGGATTGTCTGTTCAGTGAACAACTGGAAAAGTAGCTGTGCTTTGAACATCGATTTTGGGAGCAATTTTGGGGTTTTTTGCTCATGGAACATTCAGGGAAACACTCAGAAGATGTTGGAGGATGATCTTTGATAGAATCTGAAGGGCTTGGTTGTTATTGCAGTGGACACTATAATGGAGGCTAAGTTTGCTGATCCTTAAGTGAGTCTGTCAAGTTATAATGACACCAGTCAGGGATCACTGGTGTTTTGCAGAGTTTTGGTGAGGTTTATACCCAAGATTTTTTCCATTCTGACAATTTTCCACCCAGGTTTTGTTTCAAAAACCATCAAATACCATTGGTCGGTGATCATGGTTGACCAAGGTTAATAACATGGTCAACCACGTTTGATGCCCATGGTCAACCATGGATAACTACCTTGGTTTACCGTGGTTGACCATGGTTGGTGACCATGGACAACCATGGTAATTTGTGCCATTTAACAAACATGGTCAACCATGAACTACCAAGGTTGAACATGGTCATATGACCATGAACTAACATGGTAGTCTGTGTTAGACCACCGACACTTTCGCCGGGGGGGTATTCGGTCTCCTTATGGCCGATGCGGCTGAGCGTTGGTTTACGTCTCAGCCTGACAACGTCATACAGAACTGGGACGTCCTGAGGGCTACTTTCGTAAAGCGATTTGCGAAGCAGGGACCAAGATGGAGGAACGACCGAGAAATCCATAGTATTCAACAGGGGATCGGCGAGACGGTAGAAACCTACGCTGGACGCTTGAAAGATAAGTGTGACAGGTATGGTCGGACTGACGCTGAACTTTTAAGCTTTTTTCTGCAAGGGTTACGCCCTAAGCTAATGAAGTTCGTTGCGGGAAGAGATCCCGAAGATTTCAAGGCAGCGTTCGCGTTCGCCAGAACTGGGGAGCTGGTGGTCGATTTGCCGGATGAAGATCGACGATCAACGGCATCGCATGAATCAGAGTTAACCAAAGTCATGATGATGCTAGTCGAACAGAACAGACGACTGATGGAAGAAAAGAACCGAAGCGTGCAAGCATCGACAGCGGCAACGGGGCTTCAACCAACGGCAACACCCAGGGAAGATACGGTACGTGACCATTTTTCGAATGGTTTTGATAATTTTAGTCAAGGACAGAGGGGAAATAGACATGACGCCAATTTTAAGGGTGGTCCACGAAGTTTTCGCCAGGGGAATGGGAGTGGAAATGGTAATTTTATATGCTATACGTGTGGGATTGCGGGTCATATAAATTCAAATTGTCCCCGCCGATTTGCTACGGTTTGTTATAATTGTAATTGGCCTGGCCATATTGCACGCAATTGTTTCGCTGGAGGCAGAAATTCTCAGCGAAAAAACGAATAAGGCCGGCAGGTTTTAGAAATGGATCTGGAAATTTTAATACCTGTGAACGGCGAGGGACGGAGAATAATAATGTTGTAAAGAGTGTATGTAATTTGAACATTAATGATCAATGTATGCAAGGAATTAATGTAATTAATGTAAATGTAATGAATCAATGTATATTGGCGATTGTAGATACTGGGGCCACCATTACTGTTGCCCCTATGCGATTATTATCAGAAGTACCGAAGTTACGCCACATTAAAATCCTTAAGTCTAATTATAAAGCTGTAAAATTAGCCGATGGTCGACAAATACCTGTGAAGGGTGTTATAAGTGTGCGTGTTATTATTGGCGGTAAGAAAGCATTGATGTCGATTCATTTAGTTGAAAATTTGAAACAGAAATTAATTATTGGTGTTGATTTTTTGGCGAGATATAGAGCAATTATAGACGTGGCACAAAGAAAGTTGAAACTTCGCTCCTCCCTCGTTGTCAAGGCTGCCCAGGGGTTTGTTATCTCACCTCGGTTTGAACGTAAAGTTCCTGGCCAGTGAAATTGTAGTATGCCCGACGGAATTGTTGGACATACCGAAACAACTAAAGCTTTAATACACCTGGGAGTTGCGACAGCATGGGTTGTAACTGTCACCGAGAAAAACAAGATCCCACTAAGGTTGGTGAATTCGACCGACAGAGACGTATATGTCAGAAAGGGGACCAAATTGGGGATTTTCTGCCCGCTTCCTGAGGGAGCTACTATTCACAATGTGGATGTTGAAAATGACACCCTGCCTAATGATTTAACAAATGACGCCCTCAAACGACATTTCTTGAGTAAATTTTACTTTAGTGGTTCAGCCCTGGATGAAGATCAAACAAAGAGTTTACACAATGTTTTATGGAAGAATCGTTTGGCGTTTGTTGATGATGATAAGAGATTAGGTTACTGTGATGTGATCAAACATCGTATTGAGTTAGTCCCAGGGGCCCAACCCGTAAAGATGCCACCGTACCGAGTCGACCCAGAGAAACGGAAAGCCATTGAGAGGGAAGTTGATAATTTGTTAGCGCAAGGTATAATTCCACCGAGTATGTCCCAATTCTCAAGCCCTGTTGTGCTTCTAAAAAAAACGTCAAATAACGAGTATAGGTTCTGCGTTGATTACAGAAAGGTTAATTCTTTGACAAAACCCGACATTTTCCCCATCCCGAATTTGATAGAATCACTGGAAATGATGGGTGACCAAAATCCTAAGTATTTCTCTACTTTGGATATGATGTCCGGTTTTTGGCAAATTGCAATTGACGAGAGGGATGCACATAAGACTGCTTTTGTTTGTCATGATGGATTGTATGAATTTAATAGACTTCCCCAGGGTATGAAGAATTCAGTGAATTCTTTCCAGCGTACTATGCAATTCATTTTTCGGAGTATGTTACGGCGGTATGTGTTGGTGTATATCGATGATTTGATTATTTTTTCACAGTCATTTGAGGAGCATTTGCAACATCTTGATGCAGTATTAACTTGCCTTCGTGAGGTGGGGTTGAAACTTCGTCCACAGAAATGCTTTTACGGTAGAAAGCAAGTGAAATTCCTAGGGCACCGTCTTGATAAGGAGGGAATATCAGTAGACCCGAAAAAGGTAAGTGCTGTGCAAGATTTCCCTGTCCCTAAGAATGTTTCTGAAGTACGAGCATTTTTAGGTTGTGTTGGTTTCTATCATCGGTTTATTAGGGATTTTGCTAAGATCGCAGGCCCTTTGTATAAATTATTGAGAAAAGATGTAAAGTTCTCTTGGCGCAAGGAATGCCACGAGGCTTTTGATTGCCTTAAGCTAGCCTTAATAACCACTCCCGTCCTTGGATATCCACGTTTCAGCGAACCTTTCAAATTGTATACGGATGCGTCAACATAATAGTGTTGGTTTCGTGCTTGCGCAAGAACAAGACGGTGTGGAAAGGCCCATCGTATACGGGGGGCGTTCCCTCACAGCCGCCCAGCAACGCTATACCACTACGGAACGCGAAGCAATCGCAGTAATTAACGGTCTTTCCCAATGCGACCCCCTATTTGCGTTCGACAAAGTTCCAGATTATAACGGACCACGCAAATCTCCCGTATTTGTTCAAAATAAAGAAACCGTCAGGTAGAATGGCTCGTTGGATTCTTAAGATACAGGGTTATGATTATGAGATTGTCCACAAACCGGGAAAGTCTATTGCTCACGCTGATGGATTATCACGACGGAAATATGCTGAAGTGTGGGATGATAGTTCTGATTTCAGTTGTAAAGATGGTTTAGATAATACACAGGCGGAAACGAGTGCTGATACGGACGCCGAAAGACAGGTAGCTACTTCACACGATAGTAACGATACGCTTGCAGGGGGATCAAGATAAGTCGGTTGCCCCAGTTAATGAGATAGAGGTCGTTTCAGATAATGATGTCATAACGGACGTACGGCAATTGTATGAAGGAGACCAGGCTTTGACGCATGAGCAACAAGTGCCCGACACAGATAACCTAGACCCCCAACAAAATAATGACACTAGTACCGATGAAAGTCAGGTAGGAGAACCAGATGCCGCGGAACAAAGAATAGTGAATGTACAGAGAGAGGATCGAGAGTTAAAACCGTGGTTTGATTTCCTTGAAAATGGTGTATTGCCGACAGATGACAAATTAGCGAGACACATTGCTTGTGATAGTGATAATTATGTAATTATAAATGGTGTACTTTATCACTATTTGAATGCGACCGGAAAGGCAGCAAAAAAGGAGAAATGTATTAGGCAGTTAGTTGTTCCGAAAGCATTACAATTATATGTTCTCCGTAGGATGCATGATGACGCGACCGCTGGTCATCAGGGCGTTAGTCGTACATTGGAAAAGATCAGGTTGCGATATTACTGGAAAAATATGATCAAAGACGTTACTGAATATGTTAACTCGTGTGTTCCTTGCCATTCGCGCAAGCGTGGTCTTAGGGGAAACGCCCCTCTGCTCCCAATCCCAGTAGCGTCAGTTATGCAACGTATAGGCGTTGATTTCTTAGGTCCCTTGAAACCAACGGCTCAAGGCAATAAATATGTTTTATTGTTCACTGAGTATTTGACTAAGTTTAGCTTGGCCTTTGCAACGCACGATATGAAGGCTGAGACGGTTGCTAAGATATTGTTTGAACAAGTCCTGTGCATATTTGGTTTCCCTAGTATTATTCTCTCAGATCAAGGATCGGCTTTCGTGTCTCAAATAGTAAAAGAAGTTTGTCGATATGCCTCGCCATACCACCCTATGTGCAACGGGGCCGTTGAAAGACTGAATCTAGCCTTTTAAGCATGTTATCCATGTATGTATCTGAAAAAGAAGACGATTTGGACGGTCATGTTTGCTTATCGAGCCGCCCCGCACGAGACTACCAGCATTAGTCCTTTTAGAGCCATGTTCGGATACAAAGCACGACTTCCGGTAGACGTAGAAATTTTACCCCAGCCAGGTAAAACTCGAAATATTAGTTTGCATTTAAAGGATTTGGCAGAAAAGAGAAATGTCGCCATCGGTTTGGCAAAGGAGAATATAGCAAAGGCGCAAAATGCAATGAAGGAAAGATATGATAAGAAAATACGCAGGGTAGTACAATTCAAGGTAGAGGATACTGTTTACTTATACAGTCCAGCCATAGCAGTAGGTCGAAGTCCGAAATTTCGTCATCCTTACAAGGGACCGTACAGAATCAGTGCGCAAGTTTCACCGGTAAATTACCGTTTAGAACACATTGACGATAATAAGCCGTACCCTAAAGTTGTACATGTAAATCGATTAAAGTATGCGCATATACGACCAGAGCGATTGTTAGAGCCACAGTCTGTTCAATATAGCGCTGACGATAGTGACGTCGATGATGATTTAGACCGAGTCACTGAACCGCCAAATCAAACTCCGGTAGATTATCATATAGGTTCCGATACAGAGATTTATTATTGTGCTAGTGAGACGCCTTTAGATTCGTCGCCTACCGTGAACAATGGGAGACGATATCGGCGCGACGTACGTAAACGCGCAGAGGCACATCTGAGCAGACTTTCTAATTCTTAAAGTGACGAGGAAAGTACAGATAGGGAGGCAAACCAATATTTCGGGATCGAGAAAATAGTAAAGGGCAGGTATCGTAACGGTAAATTGGAATTCCTCATAAAATGGCACGGGTATGATGACAAACATAATACCTGGGAACCGCAGGAAAATCTGAATGACGCCGCATTGACAAGTTTACGGAGAAACCCAGTACCAATCTCCGGAGCTCCGAGCAATAAAACAAAAGTCAGGCGATAATAAAAACTATGGTTCGAATAAATAAGAACAATAGGATGGTGGTATGCGATATTTGCCACCTGAGATTTAGATGCTACAGTAAACACTTTCGTGGGGTCCATTATTAGTTTAACTGTATTTAATGAGTTCCTTCACCCTTTGACGTAAAGAGGAAAGGTCCATGCCTTTGCAATAGTATGAAGTTCGAAGGCTGTAAACCAGGCCCTGGATGACAAATTGTGTAAATTGACATTGTCGGGATAACGTTCTGATACGAGATAGCTTTAGGTGCAGTTCAGTCGAACGCTTTCTAGCATTCGTATAGACATCAAAGGTCACAATGGCAATGGTGTACTTTGGAAAACCACTTTTTATTAGGTTGATACTCTGGACTTGTACGCAAACGAGGTATCTTTCTTTTTTTTTGAAGTGTTGTTTTGTTTTGTTGATGACGTGTTGAAGTTGTATTTTGTTGTTGATGAAGTACGCGTACAGGAGTTGTTGTTTATTCTCCCCTCAGTTGGCTAACAATGCCAGTGCTAGTGATCCGCAAGTGATACAATGGTCCTTAGATTTGACCAAATGGCCTGAGGAATTGAGTTTTTGGAGATGTCGCGATATTTAGGTTTATCGCGTGTATTTTTTGGAGTTTTTGAAGTTTTGATGATGTTCTGTGTTGATGTTTCGTTTTTGTTGTTTTTATTTTTGGAGATAAAAAGAGCCTCGTATTTTGGCACGGACGTTGCTATATTTGCTGCAGTCTAGTGATGCCTATCGATCGTTGTTATGGTTACCCTAAGCCTTTGACCGTGATATCCAAGATATCAGTGACCTTGTTCAAACTAACAATGCCATTCAGCCCGAATCAATGTTGACGTACGACATGTCTCGATCCCCCAACAACAGACTGACTCTCCCCAACGACTCGAAACTGTCGGATTGCCTGATTCTGCGCGGACACGATCACCACCTTATTGGCAACTTTGATTTTGCTCGGTGTTTAATTCCTTTGATATTGAAATACAATGACGTTATTGATTCTGTCTGTATAAGTTTAATTTCAAGTATTGTATCGTTTTCCTTTAATTTACAGATTGTATTATTACTAGATTCTCAATTTATGCTTCTGATCATTATTTTAATTTTCCGATCGTTGACTGTATATCCTTATTTTATTCATTTGATTTATTATTTTGTTATTATTAATATTATTATTACTATTATTATTGCTGTATTATTATTATTATTAGCATTATTTTATTATATTATTACCTCCACTTCATTGATTTTTCTGACTACAATTTTATGATCACTTTAATTTTCAATCTTTTATTCTAATTCTTGTATGTTTATTTTATCTTTAATCGCTCGTTTATTCAACAGTTTAATCGATTTATGTATCTGATATTTTATAAATTTTAGTGTTCCTTCCTTGTATTTTATCAATTATATTTCGAATTCCTTGTACTTACTTTCTCATTTTATTATTTTCTAGACATGATTGATTGATTCTGCTCTTTGATTTGTCCAGCGAGGACGCTGGTTATTAAAAAGGTGGAAGAGTGTAACGCCTTAAAATAATGACATTTTGACCTTTTACCGATATTTAGGATTTTATTACTTTGACCTTTTACCGACTTTCATAACTTGTATAACTACTCTTTCACGTTGTAAGTACACGAGTGACATTACGTGCAATGAACGTATGTCACATGAAGTCAAAACGTGATATAATTTTGGATGAAATGTATAAAAGCCGATGATTTTGATAGTTCGGGAGGAACTGAGAACTTTAGGGAGAGATTTTGCTGATCGATGATTGTATCCTGAGTACGGACTTAGTGCCGTTCTGCTTTAGTAATAAAGATCTGAAGTGGTGAGTTAAACTGACTACTTGGTGTACGTTCCAGTTACTGAAAGTATTACGATTCCCCGTAGTACCTCTCGATTGCGTGACTTTGAGTGAGTGATGATCCATCGACGATCACAAGTTACGAAAAGTCAGTCGTAACAATATTATGAGATACACAATTATTGAGAGCTGCAGAACACAAACTCATCCAAAAATATTCCTATTAGATCGATTCCTGAAAATAAGTCAACGCAATGGCATGTTTTTCCCGCTGAAGTTCTCGCGTAAAATGTTAGTGGAATGTCGTTCTCTGCGGTCGCGACCTCGGGTGAACCGAAACGGCAAAGTCCTTTGTTGTACGTCTTTTTCTGTTTAAAGATTTCATGAAAAATACACGACATTTAAGTACACATCACTTCTACGCTTTTTTAAGTCAAAACTTTTCTTACATATCGCATCTAAGTAGGCATTGTTTAATTTTCTGTACGTGTTGCCCTAGAACCGAATTGTGAATGGATGCATTACAAAGAATTTTACTTCCTATGGCCTGATACTAGAACTGTAACAATTTTCATTCCGCGATAATTGGCGACATTTCCGAGGCGCGATTTTTTTTTGTCAGTCTGGTATTATTTTCCACTCACATCCATGGCAAGAAAGAAAAGTGATTTCAGATCCCTAATTATTTGTAATGGCCAGGCAGGTCGGAATAAAATAAATTGGTCCTCGGAATCGCCGCTTTTAGTTTAGCAGATTTTGATTTTTTTTTCAGAAGCATGACGTTTTTTCACCCACTTGGTTTGGTATTTTAATGTTATAGCATCTTTAGTCCAAGAAATCAAGTTTACAGCATTTATGTTATCAACAGCCTTCAACTGTACAGTATTATGTTAAAATATACCATACAGTTGTGTTTCATTAATTTTAACAATCTAGACCTGATGGTGAAATATGGACTTCGCAGGGAAAGGGGTACTGTACGATAGACCTGATCATGATTATTGATAAAAGACACCTTCTAAAGGTTTTATATACTAAATGCCATATTACATATATTAGACATCTAGCCATAATTCTAAACACCCGCAGCCCGCACTTTAGCAGATACCGTTCGATACACCGGGTATCCCTTGGTCGTCAGAGAGGGGTACATCTCGCACTTTTTCCAACCCGCCCAGAACCAACTCGCCCGATTCCAACTCGCCCGATACCAACTCGCCTGATGCCAACTCGCCCGATACTATTTTGCAATTTTTAGTTCCCATTTGCCATACATATATGGCATTTGGGAGGTTATAGGGTTGAAAAAAGTCTGTATGTGAGATGGATGTCTGTCTGTCTGTATGTATGTATGTATTATTATATGTATGTATGGATGTGTGTCTGTCCGTCCAACTCAAAAACTCACGAACTGCTTTACGTATTAAGCTGATTTTTCGTGTAGTAATGCCATATATAGTATAGATGTGCCGTTCTTAAAATGAACTTTTTAGTCTCATAGACATGCAAATGAGGTAGAAAAACCGGCGAAAATGGTCAAAAATTAATAACTCAGGAACTACTCATCTGATCATTGCCATATGTGGTTTTTAGGTACCTTACGCCCAACTCATTTAAACATGTAGATTTGATGTCAATATTTGATGCTTTCTATTTTTAATGAGTTTTTTTCTTACATTTTTTGCCATTTTAGTAAAAAATATTTTCTCTTAAACCAATGGTCGGATCGCTTTAAAATTTGGCATACGGGTGCCTTGTGATAACTCAAAATAGAATTCATCAAAATTATGGCAAAATTTGCATATTTGTAGTTTTTGGCAATTTTTGCCATTTTTGTCTAAAAAATCTTCTTTGAAACTGTGTATGCCATTACTTTCTAATTGGGTGTGCAGGTTCCTAGGAGTGACCTGAAGATGACTCGGTGAACTCAAGGCGAAATTTGCAATTTGTGGTACTTTTTGCCATGCTTTTAAATTTGGTACAAAGGTGTAATGTAGTAGGTCATTCATTCAAAGTTAAGTACTGCCTGTGTGAATGAGTAGATTATGATTGTGGTGTTCCAGACTGAGGTGTTATTTATAGAAATGATGCAATGTTAGGCGGTAATTGATGTTTTAACTGAATTTGACTTGCATTGTATGTAACTCTTGAACTGTATAAACCTTATCAATTCACCAAGAAAAAAATAATTAATATGATTTTAAATAATTGAATTAATTAGGAAATCAACAAAGCCAAAATAATTTTAGTGTAGAATTATTAGAAAGTTCAACTTTTTTTACAGTTCATAGTGAAATGCTTACCATCTTGGATGATTAAAACATGGAAAGGCAACTTTCCTGAATCCCAACTTTGACATATTTTGTACCGTCATGTATTGTTCTCTGTATGTTATCTAAAAGAAATTGCTCATAATAGTTTGTCATGATAGGTTGGTCAAATAAATAGAGATAGAGAAAGTTCAATTTCCATTTATGGTCGACTTAGTAAGGATAAAATAAAATTACTTTTTGAGGAAAAAAATAGAGTGGTCAATTGAAAGAGTGGTCAAAGTGATAGGGTTTTTATGGTAAAGCTGGGCTATAAGATTCATGTTCTATTTATAGCAATTATGCAATCTGAGTAAACAGTGCAATGAAAGTGTTACATGATTCCTTATAATGCTTTTGATGACCTTGAACTTCTTAAGTTGCAAACATTTGTCTCTTCTATGTGCTTTCTCTGAGTACCGACAGGCTCAACTTATTCAACAGAACTTACTTGCAATGTTAATTTGAGAGTTAAAATGTGCATGGTTAATAGGATGAAAGATAAAGATGACCAATGGAAGATTCTTTATAATCTGACAGATATGCTGTTTTTTATGACGTAATCCTGATAAGAAAGGCACGTTTACTTTAATTAGAATGTAATAAACTCTTGATTATATTATTATAAGCAGTAGTATCAAGTTGAACAAGCTGATATTGATAGGTTGGTTGGCTGTTGGAGGTTAAAAGCTGTAAAAATAAATGTATGTATGTATGCGTGTCTGTATGTCTATACGTACATACGTATGTATGTATGTATGTATGTATGTATGTATGCATGTATGTATGTATGTATGTATGTATGTATGTATGTATGTATGTGTATGTATGTATGTATGTATGTATGTATGTATGTATGTATGTATGTATGTATGTATGCATGCATGCATGCATGCATGCATGTATGTATGTATATCCGTCCACATTAAAAACTCCTAAAGTGCAGCACCTACCATCTTACTATTTGGTGGACAGGTGCACCCAGGGGTGGAGATGTTAATTGTTCAAATGAACATGTCAAAGTCAAAAATATGCAAATGAGGGGGGGAAGGAAAAATCCTGCAAATTCCTACAACTCTGTAACCACTGGCCAAATTTGGTTGAAACTTGGTATGCAGGCTCTTTATAGTGACTGTTATAGTTACATTTCTTCAAATATCGTGGTGACATTTTGAAAGTTGTATTTTTTGGCGATTTTCCCAATTTTGGTCAAAAAATCTTCTTTTCTGAAAGCACTTATTCCGTTGCCATGAAAACTTGTACGTATGATCCCAGGGTTGGCCTTTGTCAGATTTCCTTCAAATCGTGGTGAAATTTTCATATTTGTATTTTGGGGGCAATTTTTCCCATTTTTTGTCAAACAATCATTTTCTCCCAAAGTATTTGTTGGATTGCTTTAAAACATGATATTCTTGATCCTAGGGTTGTTTTCTGTCAGATGTGTAAAAGTCATTATGAGATGAGCATTTCATATTGCTGGGGTATAAGATTAATTAGGACTTGCAATGGCATTTTCTTAGTAATCAACCTGTAAGAATGCAATGTCATGTGTGTACTAGTACTTATTATCTCTGTAAAATGGGAGCTAGTGTCATTGACACTATTTTTAGGAGTACCTGGTACGTATAAAAACGTTTTATTTCTCAAAACAGCCTACAACAAATATTTCTAACATTGAGAACCACAGGTGCGGGCTAGGGCTTGAAATATGTGCCAACACGGAAAAAAAATTATTTGCGAATTTCACGTTTTGCAAATCTCTTCAAAGAATAAATCTTATTCGGTTTCTTAACGTATAGGAAAAGTTAATACAATTACTGGCTCATGTCTTTAGGAACAGCAGGACTGTCTTTCACGAGTTACTGGCCCGGCATGAAAATAGCTGGCCTCGGGCCATCGGGTTAGCGTACATGGAATCTACAACTATATCTCAAACCAGATATGAACTGAAAATGCTCACGTGTTTAATTATATATTGCAGTTATGTGTAAATTTGAACCTTTGTCACATGTTTGCAACTTCATTGAAAGTGTTATGATCAACATAATGAATAATATTCACCACAGATTGATTCTAAAGCCAAGTATACATCCCAAATCGGGAAAGTTCATTAAAATATGCAAATAAGGAATTGACTGAAATGTTCTCATTAACTATGTAAATTAGGAATTGGCTGAAGTAAAAATGCTAACTGACTTTAAATAATATTGTATCATAGTATCTTCAATGTACAAAGCAATTCGTCAACTTTGGTCTAGTCAAGACAGATAAATATCCTTAATTAGGAAAGTTCATTAAATTTGCAAATAAGGAATTGGCTAAAGTAAAAATGCTTAATGACTTTCAATGTTGTATCATAGTATCTTTAATGTACATAGCAAGTTTCATCAAATTTGGTCTGGTCAATAAAGATAAATATCCCTATAAGAAAAGTTCATTAAATATGTAAATTAGGAATTGGCTGAAGTAAAAAAGTTTAATGACTTTCAATAATGTTGTTTTATAGTATCTTCAATACATGTGGAAGATTCATTAACTTCGGTGGAGTCAATTTAGATATATATCCCTAATTAGTGAAGTTTATTAAATATGTAAATAAGGAATTGACTGAAGTAAAACTGCTTAATGATTTTCAATAATGTTATACCATAGTATCTTCAATGTACATAGCAAGTTTCATCAACTTTGGTCAAGTCAATTCAGATATATATATCTAATTAGGAAAGTTTATTAAATATGCAAATAAGGAGTTGGCTGAAGTAAACATCTTTAATGACTTTCAACCATGTTATATCTCAGTATCTATAATGTACATAGCAAGATTCATCATATTTGGTCAAGTCAATTCAAATAAATATCCCTAAATTCAAAAGTTCATTAAATATGCAAATTAAGAGTTTGATGAAGTAAAAATGCTTTAATGACTTTCAATAATGTTAAATCATAGTATCTTCAATATACATACCAAGTTTTGTCAATTTTGATTGAGTCAAATCAGATATATATCCCTAATTAGGAAAGTTCATTAAATATGCATATTATCATTATCTTTTAGGTCATCCCTTAATATTTTTCACAGCTGATATATCTTGGTGTGATCAACATTTGTAGCGAATCTCATCAAATTGTGTGCTGTCGTTGTCAATATCTACCTGTTTTTTCTAAAATCATTAATTATGCAAATGAGCAAAAAGTAATCAGTTCTTGCCATTTGCAAACTGAATCTATGTGCCAGATTTGATTCTGATCTGATGAGCCGTTTTTGAGATATCGAGCACACAGACAGACAGACAGACGGACAGACACACAGACAGACAGACAGACATCGCTGCGACATATGCTCACGTGTGTGAACACGTGAGCAAACAACGGGCGAGTTGGCATCGGGCGAGTTGGTATCGGGGGAGTTGGAATCGGGCGAGTTGGTATCAGGCGAGTTGGAATCGGGCGAGTTGGTTCTTGGCGGGTTGGTAAAGGTGCGAGTTGACATCATAGGGAATAGAATGTAAATCAGGCCGGAGTTGCATGGAGTTTCATACCGGATACGCGGCAAAGCTTTCTTTCGTTACGTGTGTTGAAACCTCATTCAGAAAATAGCACCGGAAGTGTAGTTTCAAACTGTAGATTAATGTCAGATCTAATGGTGACAATTTTGGTTGGAGTTTGTCTCGGGTAATCAATTTGACTTCTAAAAGAAGCGGGTTACTGACTTATACATCTTCTTTTTAAAAGAATCTTTACACTACTATAGAACACATGATAGTTCAGAATTTGTTTTGTCTCGTCAATTCCGAAGAGGCATATGACAGTAAATCACATGACTTATGAAAAGAAATCCTGTCCGTCTATTCTGCTCTTGGCTTTCTTCCAAAAACTTTAGTATTTGCTGGAGAAATTCTGTTTCTTCCTCTTTAATGTAACAAATGGGGTTCGGCAAGCAGGAATCATGTCACATTGCCACTCCTTCTTTTAAATATATGTAGGTGATTTAAATGAGACTTTGTCTAGCTATGGTATTGACTGTTAAGTGGGGGATGCGGTTATGAATAATGTGTCATATGCAGATGACATATATCTGTTTGGGCCATCTGTCAAAGACATGGGAGAAGTTGTACTAATTTGTGAGCAATATGCCACGTAGACCATCATATGTCATACAATGTAAAGGGATGTGCGTGTTTAAAATCTAATGATCATAAAACTATATAATATAAACTTCCTGCAGTCATGCTCGGTGGTCACATAATGCACTCTATCAAAAGTGATCAAAGTGAAAAGTGGCACATATTCAGAGAGTTGAAGAGGTGAATCACTGATTTAATATGGTGATCAAACTTTGAACCCTGTGATAATTGATGGCGCTGAATTAATACATGATATAAACTCGTCGCGCTGTCTGAGAGTAAAGTGCACAGGTTTTATTGTTGAGATTTTTACAAATCAGGGACCAGAAAGTTAGGTGCTCGGGGGATCATTTCAGAGCAAAAGTTAGGCAACTAACATTTGAAAGATGTATCGACAGTTTGACAAACAAATGAGCAGTAATTAAAAGCGAAAGGATTGAAAATCACACCCTTTCTACGGACATTATGGCTCGGTGTTCTCCATTGCCGACGACCCGACAATATCTACCGCTGATCCCGACCCTTCTTCCGTACATATCTTACATATCTTACTTCGATTTCATTCATTAAATGAGGGAGTCATTGTTTTGCGTCTGTCTTCAGTTTATGGCTGCACCACTTCCTGAATGTCAATACAAGATTTGGGGTGTCACATAACTCCAAATGACGGCTTCAAATATTAAGAACTCTGCAGAAGATACTGATCCGACAGATATCTGACTGCATTGAGAAGAATTTAGTAATGTGAGGTTAATTAACGGTTCATATGCATATTTAATGAACTTTGTTAACTTAGTGAACATTGTGAATTAAATGTACTCAGTGATATACCTCTGAAATTATGGCACCAACGTTGGTGAAACTAGCTCAAATATTGATCTGATAAATATCTCATTGTCGCATGAAGCAGGGTGTAAAGTTAATTAAGGGTTCATTTGCATTTTAATGAACTTTGTAATTAGTGATATAACTATGAAATTACAGCATTAGGCGATGAAACGAGCTAAAGATGTTTTTCTGATAAATATCTAATAGTTCCATGAAGCATTGAGCATCGTCAAGCTAAACGCAGCCTATTTGCATATTCAATTAAGTTTTGTAATTGGTGATCTAACTCCGAAAGTACTATGATCTGACATATATCTGATTCTTCTATGAAGCGTATTACTATGTAATGAACCTTTTTGTTAACCACGTAAGCACGTTCAGTTCACATCTGGTTGCATTAAAAATTACTTCTGCTTTCTTTATCGTCCGACAGATGAATAGTTCAATAACTCTTGGTCATCTAGCATCTGTCACTTTACTTACACAAGCTGAAAACAAAAAAGTACTTCTGTATCATAAATTGCAAATATAACTGACAAAAATTCCATTATTGGGAAATAAATTGAAAACGGGAAAAATGCACACAATATTTTACTTCTCGGATAGCCTGTCATTACTTAATATTTAAATGTGTTAGAACTGTCCCGTGTGCGACACAAACAGCAGACTACAGCCTAAAATCTTGCCTCAGCATGCCGTGGGTACTGGATTCAAACTTCCTGATCGACCCATCCCTGAGTGCGAAAACTTTTGATGATCTTAAAATGTTAGTGGTGCCCTCTGCAAGCTGTATTGGCACTCTTTTCTGATCAAGTATATTTTTATTTAAAATGAGCTGTACATATAACCTTTATCAGCTCCGTTAGGTATGTGCATATACTAACACATAGAAAAGACTGAGGATTACATCAAAGTAAAACTTGTTTGGGATTCATTTGCACCACTTTACTTCATAGGATCCATTGTGAACGTACACCTCCATCAAAAACCTATTCATTGTCACATCAAAATAGTGCCAATGATGTCACATTTTGATGCTAATTTACTTTTAAAGTCCTAGCTCTAACAAAGGCCTGAGTGCAAGCCTGCGCATACATCCGTTGAAAAATTGAAACCCCATTTTGATATTTATATTTATAATCCAATAGCACACTCACCAAACAGACAAATGTCTATGGCACTACATTCCCTTGGAGGGATTGTGATGCTACTTTGACCTGTCACCAAACGTCCGCATCGTATATCATAAAGCGAAATAATGGTCACCTGTTGATTTAAGTGTCGCTCAACACATAAACCGGACACACAAGTGGCTGTGGACAGTTCCAATAGTACCAGACCAACCATTACCACATCTGACTTGTACTGCGTTACTATACTACAACACTGTTGCTACGTTGAACGCTGAATCGTGAATCATGAAGATACTATCCATTTCAGTCAGAAACACTAAAGGAGCGTTCAGTTATTACAGTCGGGGTAGGCCGGCAAAATCCAGGGGGGGGGGGGTCACATTAAATTTGAAAACTGCAAAGGGGGTCATGTATTTTTCAAACAGCCCAGAGGGGGGTCACTTAATTTTCATAAGTATCCGTCCCGTCAAAAAGCAGTTTCAGTTTTCAGAAATATTCTGAGAGATGAAAATGATTTGCTGCATGATTTTATTCTCTGAAGTTATTTAACTGTAAATCCGAACAAAAGTATAATTATCTGTCTCATGAACATCTTAACTAGGCGACTCTGAGGCTTGTCTTATTGTAAATCGAGCTCAATGAGGGCAACGGATAATTCATATTACTTATATATTAGAGATATAGCAAGTTGTGTAAGGGATATTATTTAACAGTTACCTGCAGACCACTAGTCCATGAAAAGTGAAATTATACTTTTAGGTGAAATTCCATTATCATAGTTGTAGTCAACATCTGAACTTTCAAATACCCTATTTGAATCAAGTACATTTGCATCAATTATCAAACGCCTATAAAAGCACAAATTAATTTAGTCTAGCATTATAAAAAAATTATTCATAGTTTTCTCATAGACTCCAATGTATAGCGAATCACCATTTTCGTGAAATTCCAAAATCCGATTTCTTGCACACATATTAACCTTTTACCATCCTAATCTAACTAAGTACTTTAAAATTAATTATCAAACGTCCATAAATACACAGATGTAAGTAGTTTTGAATTGGAAAAAAATTATTCATAGTTTCCTCACATACTACCAATTGTATGGTGATTCAACATTTCGGTGAAATTCTAAAATCCAATTTCTTGCACATATATCCATTTGTAACCACCCTAGTCTAATCAAGTACATTAATATTAATAATCGAGAGTACATAAAATACACAGGTTTACCTATTTTTGTATTTGAAAAAAATATTCATAGTTTCCTCATAGACTCCTATGTATAGTGAATGAATATTTTCAATGAAATTCCAAAATCAGATTTCTTGTATACGTAATATGCGCCTTTAACTATCATATTCTAATCAAGTACAATTATGTTCATTATTCAACGTCTGTATATGAACAAGTATAGCAAATTTTTCACTGGAAAAAATTATTCACAATTTTATCATAGACTCCCATGTATAGTGGATGAACATTTTTGCTGAAATTCTAAAGTCAAATTTTGTCGACATACCAGTTGTAACAACCCTATTGCAATTAAGTACTTTTCTGTCAATTATCAGATATCTGTAAATGTATAGATATAGTTTTGTATTGACAAAGTATTACATAGTTTTCTCATAGACTACCATGTATAGTGAATCAACATTATCAACAGCTGATTATCAATTAAATCCAAATATCATTTTGTACACACTCGCTTGCGCAAAAATATTGCGATTCACTGTAATTTCTGTCCAATCCCAATGTCAGAATTATAGCAAGTCAGAAGGAGAAATTTGAACATTCACACATTGTGGGGTTGTAAGGAGGGTCATTTTGAAAAAATCTGAGAATCTTTTTTTTGGATTCTATCCCCCCTCAAGAGATGTATATGTGTGCAGCTTTACTCAAGCAATGTTGGGGGGGTCATGAAATTTTTGTCATCTTAAAAGGGGGGTCATCATTTTTTTTGGTACAATGGGTAAGGGGATTCACTTATTTTGACTGATGCGCAACAAAAACACAAACTTTGCCGAACATACTTTCGCTTAAAAATTGGCGAACATCCGAAAATTACCAAAGGATGCATGGTGGGCACTCTTCGGAAAAGAAAGGCGAGAGCCACCTGAGGCGAGGCGAACATGGATGGGTTACGTAACCGCTTCACACCTTGAACAATACCCGTTGCTAGTCTGTCTTTCTATTTGTCTGTGTTTACAACCAACATGACAGCGATTGGGTCATACATGAATTGGTCCCTCATCTGGAGAACATTGATCAACCTAATTTAAACTCTGCGTACACGAACGGGATTTTATACCCGGCAATGGTATTTTTGACAACATTCTTGACATTATTGAGAACAGCAAGAAAATCACGTTGATAGTGTCTCACTCGGTGTTTCATACTGATGTAATGTAATTTTGAACGTTTCAAGACCTTCGTCGAAGCTGTTTGCAAATTTCAATGTAGACTTGTTATTTCAAGCCCATTCAGATCTAAACACATTATCGTTCTCCTTATATATGTACCCATATATATATATATATATATATATATATATATATATATATATATATATATTGTGATGTAGCCAGACAAATGCTTAGAATTTAATCTGTGAATTTAACTGCAATGACCTACAATAACCCTGCACGTTATCTCCCGTGTTCGTTTTCGTGACCTTTTATTGTTTCAACTTCTTAAGTCATTATCAATGCCTGGACGACCTTTACCCCTGTTTGACATTGTACTTAACCAAGAGCGATTTGACTTTGCCGATTGTTCTTAGTTAATTATAGACCCATGACTTTGCAGTTTCTGAAACTCAATATAAACTATGAATCTCAGTGTGTTAGACGGAGAACATCAGACACCGTTTTAGGAGAACTTTGGGAACACGGTCCCTCCGTGGATGGACAGTGTCGACGGACATTACCAGCGACGCCCTAGACGACGTTCAAACGTGACCCTGACGACTAGTGTAGGTCATAGAAGTTTACCGTGTAACTCGTGTTACTCAGCTGAATAAAATAATACGACTTAGAGTATTTCTGTGTACCATTGCCGTCTCTTATACGTCTACTGCCTGACGTTCCCTGCCACAGAGTGTACGTATCCGATAACAGCTACATCACAACCACGCTACGAGACAATGTATATATATATATATATATATATATATATATATATATATATATATATATATATATATGTGTGTGTGTGTGTGTGTGTGTGTGTGTGTATTATATATATATATATATATATATATATATATATATATATATATATATATATATATATATATATATATATATATATATTCACAGCTCGGTACTATGCAAAGTTGTGCAATATAATGAATGCACTTCACAACCGAATATCGAAAAATACGGGAAATTGTGATTTCATTAAACAACATATCGAGTTGTATCGTACATACCCAAATCATCAAGAACCACAATACAACCAATATTAATACAAATACAATGCAAAGCAGTAATCCTAATTTGTACTCGTTGGTGAGTAATATTTGTTGACGTCGGTTTTACAATTACATAGAAGAATGTTCCATGTATGATATTCTCCAAACATGGAGAAGTTGTATTAGACGTTTAAGTGTCAGCTTTAACAATTTACCATTATTTGTTGAATTATGTCGTATGTCAAATAATTGATACGAAATGTCTATACTGGTATATCTTCCATTGCACTTTGTATTGCTTTTGTCTGTTTCATAATCGTAAATCTCTTCATCAATGTAGATGCCTATTTCTCAGTGCAAGCGCCACCTATAGCCAGAAGAGGAGAGGATCCGCACGCAACTTGAAGTAATCACAAGACACCATCACGAAAAGTCCATGAGAGCCGAAGTATCTTCAGTCGTCTTTAGAATTCCTGTATGACAACAATGCACGGCATACAATGAATTGACGAAGGCAAATAGATATAAGGAAATAGATCCTCAAAGGATACGTTAACATATCGTCGATTTAATCACCGTCCGGACGGTGATTTAATATACAATGTTAGGCAAGATTCCTTGACAAGTAATACGTATCAAGGTATTGTTAAGTTCATATAATGTATTCATGGCATAAAATAGCACGGGCACTGATTTAAAATGTTTCTGCTCACGATTATGTATAGATACGAATGGCATTATTTGTCGAATAATTTTGGAAGTCAATGCAATGTGCAATCTCTTGACAGGAGAGGAAGGGAGTGGACAGGCGGATGTATGGACACAAAACAACTCCATCAAAAGTTCCTCTATAATAACGATGTAATATTTGAATGCTAATCCATCGTTTAAACATTTAGACTTATCACGCATGAGTATTATCTCGCATACACAAGCGTTGTACGAGTGAAATCTAATTTGTAATGACCCATCAGACTCTCACCAAGCGAACAAAAATTTGCGGAATCTGAAAGCTGTCACCAATTGCCCATCCCCGACGATGTGCGGCGTCCTGGAAGCCTGTAGCCAATCGTTTGCCTGAAACTCAACGTTGTTATTCAACAAATTCAAAACAGCCAATCAGCTACACAATAGTCCTGGAGTTAGATTCTTAAATGTTTGTGAATAATGACACTATCGATTAGCCCAGCCCCTCATACATCACGAAGCGAAACGGTTGGCGACAAAGCAAGGTGCTAGTGCCGTCCTTCGCACAACAGACATTGTCCTTTGCACAAACAAGTGGCTCTGGACAATCCTGATCCCGGTTTAACCATTTCTGAATCTGGCTGGTCTAGTTTGCTTCACTAGAACACTTTTAAGCCGTTATATGCTGCAAAGCATATCATAAGAACTACCATGAAGACTCTATCCATTCCAATCAGAGATACCGACTTACAGGTCTGCATTTTAATGATGCTCGTGACGTTTTCATCCATTTCATCTGAGGCAGGCTGTAAAATCAGCAACTCTACTGCCGTGGACTGCACCTACCGACATTTGACGAAAGTACCCGAGAATTTGCCATCATCAACAACATACCTGGACCTCTCCGGTAACTACATTTCCAGTCTTACGCCGAACTCCTTCAAAAGCCTCCACTCTCTTGAAGAGCTTAACATGGAGATTTTTGAAGACCTAAACATTGATTGTGATACATTTATGGGACTTAACAAGCTACGGAGGTTGCGGTTTAGTGGCTTCGGTCATATAACATACGGTAAGGGTACATTTAAACACCTGCCAAGTCTTAAGGAATTGGAAGTTTCGATCAAAACTTTCTCGAACACGGCAGATAGTCCTTTCTCCAATCTGACCAATTTATCCGAGTTGACGATACGTAATCCTGATTCATCGAGTGCATTCCCTACCTTGCTACCACCATCGCTGTTAAAAGGTCTAAGAAATTTAGAAGAACTCTCTGCGTTCGTTACGATGCCGGAAAGCGCTTCGGGGAAAGTGTTCAAAGATTTGGTTAATCTTAGAACTGTGTTTTTTTGGACCATGAATTGTAACAGTATAAGGAAGTTGAAGCGTTCAAAAAACCTTGAAAGTATATCGATCGGGCGGTTAGAAGTTAGAGAAGATTGTAATGTCAGCTTCTCACTCTTTCCTCTTCTCAAAAGTGTCTCATTCGGCAATGTACGTTTATACAACAATACATTTCCCTTCTTTGACTTATCAAGGAGTAATTTATGCGAACTAAGAATCGATTTGACTTTTCTTAAAGAGTCCCAAGTGACACCTCTTCTTCCGTTGCGGATCAGCAATGTATCAGAGCTAACACTGAACGGGGTGACAAAGTTAGACCTTCAAACGTATCAGAATTTTCTCACAAGTCTACAGAATGTAACCATTAACGTTCTAAAAACGCAACTAGCACTCGGAGGAAATGACCAACACAATCTCACAGAAACAACTTTTGAAGGCCTCGTTCACAGCAATCTGCAAGAACTGGATATATCTGGAAATTCTCTTGGTCCAATCGCTTCAGATTCGTTTAAGTGGCTGCCGAAACTTAAAACGTTGAAAATGGACTATTGTAACCTCGACGATGATTCCCTCGCATCATTCAGTGGACTGTCGATTTTAACAAATTTGACACTGAATGGAAACAGGTTACAAAATTTCCGTAAATTCGTCTTCAAACTATCAGAACTGGAAAACTTGCAAAATATTGAGGTCAGCAGAAACCAGTTCATTGGGGAAATTCCAAAACATGCTTTTAAGAAACAGCCAAGCCTAGCTACAATCAATCTCAGTGGTAACAAGTTCACATCTATACACCGTCAGAGTTTTATTTCCCTTTCAAAGTTGACACATTTAGATTTGTCTGGAAATAAATTAGACACGGTGCCCGACGGGGCGTTCCATACAATGCAAATTTTAAACAGCCTTTCATTATCTGGCAACAACATATATTTTTATAGCACAACTCGACGGATTTTCCACCCATTACAAAACCTTGGTAGTCTCACCAAACTGACGTTAACTTTGGGGGCTACATGCCACCTATCACATATCAATTTAGCAGATACACCACATCTTGAGAGTCTCTATATTGATGGAAGGCAATATGATGAGCGTATCTTGACCCAAAAAGACGTCCGACTTCAACAGTTGACAAGTTTGGTCATAGAAAATACGAAATTCTGGAAAACAGGAAGCAGTGCTGTCATACTGAATACTGAAGTACTACCTTTACAACCTCGGCAATATCTCAGAATTCTTCGACTGCCATACAATAATTTCAACCAGCTCAACTTCACAAGTTTGAACGAGTTAAGTAGCCTCGTAGAATTGTCGGTGGTAAAGAATAAATTATCAATCATTCATGGTGTACCCGACAAGTTAACTAAATTGGAAACATTAGATTTATCAGAAAATTCTATCACATTTCTGTCAGCGGAAATACTCACTTCTCTGTCATCATTGTATTTGTTAAAGGTGTATGATAATCCTTTCGACTGCTCTTGTAAAATCAAGCCATTTAAGGATTGGCTGACAAATGATAAACAAGTCGCAGTTTTTTCCGGTTACTTTGAAGAGCAACGTAATGAATGTTCTCAAGGAACAGTGAAATATGGTGTTCAGGTAGCTTCAGTTGAACATGGGATCGAATGCAATTTAGTATTCATAGTTTCATTACCGTTGACATGTTTCGTTGTTGCAGTTATAATCATCGTGACATTAGTGAAACGGTTTCACTGGCACATCCGCTTTGCGTACTTCCTAATTAAGCTGAAACTGGGCGGATACAGGCTCAAAAACAATGACGAGGAACAACCGATGAATAAACAGTATGACGCATTCGTTGTTTACAACCAACATGACAGCGATTGGGTCATACATGAATTGGTTCCTCATCTGGAGAACATTGATCCGCCTAATTTCAAACTCTGCATACACGAACGGGATTTTATACCTGGCAATGATATTTTTGACAACATACTGGACAGTATCGAGCAAAGCAAGAAAACCATGTTGATACTGTCTCCACATTTTGCTGCGAGTGAATGGTGTTACTTTGAAATGAGGATGGCACAGAGTTGTCTATTTGAAGAGAAACGAGATATCATTGTGATGATTTTACTGAAAAAAATTCCCGACGCTGCTATGCCTCGTATTTTACGTAATATTCTGCTGACCAAACGTTATCTAGAGTGGCCTGAAAATGAAATGGGCAGGAGGCTGTTCTGGGAAAAGTTGAAAGTTGCACTAAGATCCGATAGCAGGGTAAATAGAGTGGCTAACCTTTAAAGGAAAGAAATGTTTCATTCCGCACTACTGTTTCCGTTCACACCTTCATTGTACTGCTCCCTTTTCAGAAGAACAATAATTGAAAAGGCATAATTTTTAAAATTACCAGAGGCACACAATCTCTAGATATCATTTGAAGTTGTTGTATGATAAGAACTATTAACTGTGAAAAGGAACACGTCACGTTCTTATTTCTGATTTCGTCTGAATTGTGTCTATCACTAAATTCCATACATGTTGTAAGGACTTTGTTCATGAAGAGTATGTGTTTAGACTTCTCTAAAATAGCTTCCCGTAATGCCTTCTTTCGGAAAGTTGTACTTACTGACATTCTCACTGTGAAGACATTTTAACTCATTCTAAATTTCATTTGACTTTTCCATACCATTCTCGATTTCTATTCTTGTATTATGTATTTCGCTTTCAGGAAGTTGTACTCATACACTAGCCTGTATATGTTTGAAGGTTTCAAGACTGTAAATTAGTTAAGGCTTATGCGTGCCATATCCAGCAAATTTAAATTTTTACTTGTTATATATTAAGCATACTCAGATCTGCACACTTTATAACTCTTTTAAGATGTATCCTAAGCTGCTATAATGGCGGAGCGAAACGTCGTATGCATGAAATGCATAACAGTTATATCGACGAATTAACCGGAGTGATGTCTTTCTATTTTCTGCTTGTAATCACAAATGTTACGTGTATAAGCTTACCTGTGACATTTTATGTTAGGAGTAGATTATTTGACAATTATGTCTTTGGTCAGAAAATTATTAAACTAATTTTACATATTTCGTCATAATTTGTATCGCTTACATTCAAAAAAAGAATTTTCGACTGCATTTTCTTGAATTATGAGACAAAGTTACAGGTTCGATCTCTAACCTAAGGCTTGGTAATGAGTTCAGTAACTTATCACATACTATTCTATCTTCCAACGTTCCTTTTTTGAAATAACACCATTAGAGTGCAAAACGATTGGTAGTTGATTTTCAATTATATTCAGCTAGGTTTTTTGAGAACCTCAAACATTTTGAAAGTCGTCTACAAGCTGCCAAGAAATTGTTACTATGCACCTCACCAAACAATAAAAGTGAATGCTATGACATACATATGACATAATGCCAACCACAAGGCATGATTTACTGAAAGATTGTCACATTTTATTTCATAATCAAAGACTACGTAAAGTTATATTTGCTTCGGATTCAGTTGCAACTCAGGTCATTCACACTATTGTCAGAATAAGCATACACCTTCACGAAAACGTTTCTCTTCACACCCGAAAAAAGTACTGATGATATAACATTTAATGCTAAATCGTTATTGGATCTTTTAGTATGGTCACGCTTGACTCCTACCTTGCCTACGCATCTGCTATAAAAGTGAAATCTGATTTGTAATGTCCCATCAGACTCTCATGTGCCAGAAAGAGGTTTGTGGCACGTGTAGGCTGTAATCAAGCTGACTACAGACCCCTATCCCCGAAGATGTACAGCGTCCCGGAAGCTTGTGACAAATTTATTGGCCGAAACACATTGTTGTTATCCAATCATTTTCAAACAGCCAATCAGCCACACAATAGCCATAGATTAAGATTCTTAACGTTTAGTAAATAATAACACTCTCCCAATCAGCCCCTATCATAAAGCGAAAAACCTGTCGCCGATAAACCAAGGTGTTGAACAATGCTTCACTTTTGTTGAAATGAACTTCCATGTCTTATATCCTCGAATTATCTATGGCGCCACCCATGGCATGGAGTGAACGCTCTACGACACATTAATATCTTTGTCACCATGTCTGACCCTCCGATAGATAAAAGTATGCGCAACAGTGTTTGCAGTCGCAAGATACATATATACTATACTGTACAAATATAGTTGGAAAATATAAAAAACTAATTATTGGTTTCGCTTCCGAAATTACGCACACTGTCTGTGGTAAAGTTTTACACCTAATTTTTAATACCCTATTCTTTTTGATAAGAAACCTTCTCCCGCACTACGGCACTCAAATATCTTTGTTACCATATCTGACCCTCGAGAGATATAAGTGTGCATCCTTCTTTGCAGTTCGGCTTCGACAATACAGCTTCGAAACTTGAACTTCATTTGGATGTGTGTGGTACCATGCCCGCCACGGTATCACGGTATCAGTAACAGAGCGATACACCTTTCGGACCTTTTAGGTCAACAAATTATTTAGGTTTTTTTCGTAGCAGGGAGGAGGTCCATCCTTTTTAAAGATGGAGTGGGGAATCACTCCAATGACTGCTTCTATTTCTATGTGGATCGGCAACTTTTTGCTCTGCCCTAAAAGTAATCCACCGGAGTGCAAGAAACCAACCAATCAAGTAGATAGTACCCTTATAAAAACTTATAAAATACTTTATGAGAGTCATTCTACACCATTGGTGGCGCCATTGACAATCCAAACAAGCTCCTGGATTCTAGTGACCGTAACCAAATTTGCAATCTACGTTGCCGTCTACACAGATACAGATCATTATGTTAGAAACCATCGTAAGTATAGATCAGCTGCGTCTTATGAAAATTTGGACTCTACCAGTCAAAAGAAATGACACCCACGCTATGATGAATTCACTTTTTACTAATTGACCGAAACTACTGGAAAAACGGTCATTATTTAGACGGCTATTATGTAAATGGAGCACTTACTTTTGATATGATTTGGAGGCTTAAATGACAGTTTTATGTTTGCGTGCCTCTCTCAGATCAACGTAGATAAGACAAGTTAACACTCCCGTAGCGTATAGTGCGTATGTAGTAGTGTATATTGCTAAATTCATGTAATTTCTAACCAGTGGGAATACAAAATGGAATCATTAATTTTTAAAGAGAAAAAAATCATAAAGACGCAGATACTTTGGCTTCGGGGGGCATCAAATGTTCGCCGTTGTAAAGTACTTATGTGTTTATAAAGTTAATATGTCGAGATGATACAATACCCTAACCATTGGGACCGTTATACAACCATCTTTGAACCTGCAGTCTTCACACTCCTGTATAACAAACCTTACATAAACCCCTTGCTTCAAAATATGCGTTTAATAACAGTTTAGCATGATTAGAAGTAGCATCGTACACGTTTCTGTACAACTGCCTCCAGTTTATATGCTGACTTGCGTGGTCGAATAACTTCTTTCGAACATATATTCGACATACGGTAGGTTTGAAAATTCGAAGCAAGAAAGAATATTCCATGACATGCTCAAAACATGGGCAAGTTGTATTTGCCCTCTATATGCCAGCTTTTAAATATTTACAAGTTTAGTGAATTATGTTGTGTCAGGTGGAATGTTGTATGTTAGGTAAAGTACAACTTTGTTATCGATGAAAAATTTATATTCTGATACAACTTATAAAACTTTCCTTTTGCATTTGTTGTTGGTTATGTCTTCATTGATGTAAAGCCTCATTTCCGTGAATTTTGTTTAAAGCGTCACCAACGACAAGAAGAGGAGAGGGTGTGTTGGCAAACTTGCAGTACCCAAAGACAGGATCCTGTGAAATCCACATGAGGGCCTAAGATATCTTCAGTTCTTATTCAGTATTGTCTGTGAAATATAAAAGCAAGTACTTCTGACTAGACAAAGGTACATTGGTAATCTTAGGAAATTGATGCTTCGATGAATATTCCAAAATGTTGTCGAAGGTAAAAGCGATATATTTTCATAACCACAGTCGCTAGTGTGCACGGCAGACAGCGCCTCCTGTGACTCAGAAACGGAGCTGTCAGCCTTGTAGCTTGACACAAACCATCGTCATTTGAGCAGTAAAGCACTCCAAGCGACGGTATGCAGTGAACATGGTCAAAACGGAGTGGTATAATTATTGCCATGGTAATATTTCGCTCTCAGATTTTACAGTGTATTGAAATTCTGGCGTAATTATTTTAAACGGATTTTGGTTTCTCTGACTGAGAGCTCACAAGTGTT
>LD344732.1:149290-166875 GCA_001465055.1 Ptychodera flava | reverse complement strand
ATATTATTTAATTCAGTACTATTATTGGATGAGTATTAGACCGCCGACAGTACTTACAAAATCCAATATTATTTAGCTCAAACAATAATCCAAAATAGTTCAAATCGTGTACAAATGGTCGATGAGTACATTCCACGGCCGAAGTTACTTGTATCACATATAAAAGATTCTAATGAACTGTTCTGGATAACCCAGAGGCAATAGTGAATGAACATATCTACAAATTGTATATGTACAGTTTCAATCATGCAAGTTGCTTACAATTCAATGTGCTTGCATACAAGACAATGTGCTTCACTCTGTCTCCATGGAGAGGAGAGAGCTGAGTTTCAAATTTAAAACAAAACAGAGTAAAGAGTGAAAGGTATAATTTTACAATATGTATATAGTCTTTATGGTTTACCTGAACAAATGACAACGTTCTCTAGAATGCTGAAAAAGACCTCAGTATAAAGTCTCATGTCCCGACCATCCTCCGCCATGCCTGAAAACAGCAATTGATATTATTAAAGTGTGACACCGTGGGAGAAATACACTGTAGAACACTAGTTTTTGAAACGGGACCGATTCAAAACCCTGTGTTGTTCAATCTTTGTGCATTGTAGGCACCTCTATGTCTATATTTACTTCATTCATACACGTTCTTTTATCAACAGTGTCTATTAAGGTAGTATGCGCCTCCAAAGTAAAAGACTTAAACTTTCGCTCAAAACTTTCCTGAATGAAACTTTCAACCATTCTCTTACCAAATCTCAGAATAACAATCGGGGTCACCATGCAAAGTTTGGAACTTGGGAAACAAAGCACCCAACATTTTGCGATATTTCATATTCAAAATTACAACCATCCCTGTGTTAACTGTGTGGGGGGGGGGGGATTAAAAAACACGATTGGAACTAATTTGGGAGAATTTCTTCTTCGTATTGTTCAAATTTCTAAAAGGTGTTAGGTGCCGTATAACTGAATGTTGCAATATTGCAAATTACTCATAAAAACAAGAGCATAACTTAAAAAGAAAAGCAGATTAGTTTACATTTGTAGATTAAACAAACATTACTTCACCATCCAATTATCCAAAATTAGTTCCAATCGTGTTTAAATTTGTATTTTCGAAAAACTAAGACGTAGAAATTTATTTTTTGTTTCTCTGAGAGCTGTGAAATGAGCCTCTAAATTTGGAAGATCAGAAAAGCATTGTAGAAATTTGAGAGTCCGACTGTCTGTCCCCGGGGGCGTATTCTACCTTGAATCAATATTTTTGTGGTGATCTTCATTTAACTTGATGAGCGTCACATAGATAAGACAACAAGCAAAACTTACATTATGTCATTATATAATTATTATAATAATTTCTTTCCATGATTCAATCACGAATCTTTCCTTGCAGCACGATTTGAACTAATTTGGTAAAAATTTATCTTTATATTTTTTCAAATTTCTCAGATGGGCTTACGTTTTTAGATTATGATTAGCATCCAATTATCCCAACTTAGTTCCAATCGTGTATAAGACTAATTCAGTGATTAGTTTCTTCTCAGAATAAAAAAATGCAGCGACCCATCCCCCTTTTGCTAAATTGAAACAGGAAGACCTTTTACTTCGAATATCATAAAAGTAAAGAGACCCCCCGGTCAGCAGTCCATCTACGCCATTGCCGAAGAAACATTCTTTCACAATAGTAGACCACGTGTTTTCAATGTGATTTAATTTACTGCCTGCCTTTTGCCCAAACGAATAATGGTTGATTCGTTTCATCAAACGAATCTGTCCAATTAAAAGGGGGTTTTATTTAATGTAGCCCTTGACACTGCAAGATTCAGATGACGTCTGCTCCGATTTTTTCCCGATCTTCACAGAAAACTGTATTTACTCAACAAGATTCAAATGAACTTCCAAAAGTGATCGACCGAAAAATGTATAGTAAAAGGCCTGACAGTCCACTTATCTGTTATTAACATAAAGACGCATTCTGCCCTGTTAAAGGTTTTTGTTGTACAGTACTTAACGACAGCTTGACAATAGGAGAGAGAGGGGGGAGAGGGGCAGACAGACATACAGACACGAAGACACACAGACGTCAGATAGATAGATAGATGAGATGTATAGATAGATAAATGTACTGAGTCAAATGCATGTATAGTAGGTTTTCATGTATAACTGTAATGTGGATTCTTTAACTCAATTCTGTCGCGAGGTATTGTGTGGCCGCTTGGCCACTTTGGAAGACGAAACAACAGAGATTGTATCAAGCAGCATTTCCAATAAGAATGGTTATATATTTCCTATTTGCTACCGTTCTGCAATACGTCTTGCGTCACAAACCCACTAGCAAGGTTTCAATACTTCTGAGAGATAATTTTATCAATAAAGAAACTTGTATGCAAAGATTCAAATATCAATCGAACAATATTAATATTACTATAAGTTAGGATGATTTGAAAACATATAATCCCCGTCTTGTTCGAAGCCATGTTTTGATATTTTGTGCTTCTGAGAAAAAACAATCCTGTTGATGATTCGACCATACTGGCGTCATGATTTCAAACAGTGTCCATGAAAGTATTTTGTAAATACTAGGAACACGTCTTATTTCTTCTGTTCTATCAGCATTCACCCCTGTCATGGCGGCTGTGATGAGAATACTGCGTTTAAAATGAAAGCCAGTTTAAATGTTTATACTGCGATCTGCACTAATTTATCACTAGGAAGGGCAAAGGGCGAGAGAGAAAGGACAAGGTCATTGGAGCAAAGAGAATAGTAAATAGGAAAGTGCTGTACATGTCCATGTAATGGCATCACTTTGTGCCTGTGAACTAAAAGTTTGCCGGAATCTAGGTGTACTCAGACATTTTTCACCTTGCCAAACAAAAATCGCTCACATCTTCTGACGACCCAGTATACTCTGAAGAAGATGTGCAGACGTGATATCACAGGAAAGAGATCGTTTGCGGTTACCATAAAAACAATTACATTACCAGAAAGTTCTGCACCCTATCGAAACCAATTAACTGTATACAAGCCTTCAGGGCACCATCTTCAGATGGCGAACACCTGGATTCTTTTTGCGCTATGTGTATGGAAAATTTCTCGTGATTATCTTGCACAGTCGCAGTCTTGTATTACTCTGTTTTCGACTTTAAGGTGTTTATTAGGTTTTTTCTTATCTCGATGGGTTTTGATAAGATCCTTCCATCATAACGCTTGCAGTTAATTGGCTTAAGATGTATACATGTATGTATGTATGTATGTATGTATGTATGTATGTATGTATGTATGTATGTATGTATGTATGTATGTATGTCTGTCTGTCTGTCTGTCTGTCTGTCTGTCTGTCTGTCTGTCTGTCTGTCTGTCTGTCTGTATGTATGTATGTATGCGTGAGGTACATTGTATGCATATTTGTCGGTCTGTCTTTACAGCGTCGAAGTGCAATTATCAATCTTCTTCAGTCATCGTAGATTGGCATGCCTGGTGGACATAAATGCTTATTTCACGGTTGACTAAGGTATACATTGTATTTCATAATTACATCTCTTTCTTGAGATGATGAAATTCAAAATGGACAGTATACTTGCTGATTGGATTCAATACACGATAATACACATTTTCAGCAATCTTCTTCAGTACATTGCCGGGGGATCAATGAAACTCATTTGAATTATGACTGCGCCAATAAAAAGCTTCAAACTATTAAAATTATTCATTTAGCCGTGTGAATTTATTTGACCAAGGTCTCCCTTAGTGATAACATTTAATCGCGTTCCACACACATATTAAGTATAATACTTACTTTACGGGTCATCTCATTGAGTTTATCACCTTACTGAGGTATCATATGTCCCTGACATGTGGGTAGGAAGGAATTCAAAAGCTGTATTGTTCCTCTTGTATCTGTGGTTGATTAAACGCGAATTTCGTTAACGCGTAGCAGTACAGGCGTGTGACGCTCGACAACTTCGCTGTTTTAGAACTGGCTTATTGCAACATGGGTTAGCATTGACGTCTATTACTTACACTGCTACTGCCACCATAAAAATAGAGCAAGACATCGACAACTCCTTGTGCCAGCACACATCCGTTCCAGGTTTTGCACACCTAACCATCACTGCTGATCCTCCTAAACCATTGTTTTTACTCCGGTACAAATTTACTTCTCGTACATATTTACAAAGCTAAAAGTAATTATAACAATTTTTCCCTTTTGCTGGAAAGCATTTACAATTTATAGCACACTGTTCTATAATGATACCCTGTACCAGGTTGCTTGTGATTCCTAAGAAATTCCGTTAGGCTAGAGGGTCTTTGTTTCAATATTTTTCCTATCCCCTGTGTACTCTGTAATTAGATACGGTGTTATACGGTTATTTTGTACTTTTGGCTTACATCACTCTTTCTTATATATTTTTCCTTCATCGTTTTCCACCCCTTTGCGATTTCGGCAACCCTACAATTCACTGGTCTCCTGCGTGTTATACTCACCGTGACCTTCTCACACAATGAAAAGACTGACATTGGTTCCCGATTTTCCGGGGTCATCAAGAAGCCTTATGATTATTCCACCATCGTGTAACCTTCCAAGGCTCCGTCCCTCCACCAAAAGGACGTCCTAGTCTAAGTGCGTTGCACAGCGTCAGGAAACTAAATAAATCTCACAGATTGATGTACCCCATTCGTGGGTTCTAATTTTACGTGAAGTATTTAAGCAATAAAGCACACCCAGCGATGATAGGGTGACGAGATTTTGACCAGTGCACGACACATATGCACGAGCGATAGCGAGTGCATATATAAAGTGAACTGGTCAAAACCGAGCAATTATATCATAACGGTATATTGAAATTCAGGCATGGGACGTCAAAAAAAGGATTTTGCTCTTGCCGAGAGCTGGCGCATGTGCCAACCGTGCTATATCGCGAACTTATGTACAGCGGTTCTTTTCACGTATTTTCACCAATCAGATCGCTGTATTTGCGTCATCAATATACTGATATGATACAATTTCCTATGCAATTTACTAAACCTTACTTGAATCTTCCCATGTAAACGTTGCAAATGTCAATAAAAGAATCCACTGCCAAATTGTATTTCTTACAACGCCCTTTGACATTGTTGCATTATGAGGCAAATGGTAAACACAATAATTCCTGAATCAAGAACTTTGAAGAATTAAAAGATGGAAGCAGATAACTTGTTATTTCGTGAAGAGCAATCATTTTGAAGTTATAGAGTGACGGGGACTGCGTCTCTGATCACGTGTCTCAAACTCTGGCAAATTTGCAACATTTGTCGCAGAAAACGGGGTATCAATGTGCTACGGTTTGCATTGAATTTGGAAATGGAAATACCTCCATCTCATGGCAATATCTGAAATGCGTGCTGTGTAAATTACACTGCATTGAAGAACGAATAGAAAACGGTGGTTATTAGTGTGAAACACGACAGAATTGGTTTATAAATGGCCAGAGGTAACATCATAAGTGTTTAGAGTTTGAGATTAAGATTAACGTTGGCACAATGGCTTGGCTTTACACATGTGTTTAGTGAACGTCACTCAGAAGTAACACAATAAATTTATCATTCTGTACTTCAAAGGCGTAAATATAGCGATGTAATTATACGCGTTGATGATAATCCATTACACGAGATCACATTTTACAATGCAAGAGAGAGGATATATGCGATTGGCCCTGATTAATAATTTGAAATCTAAAAATATAAAATGAGTGTCGCTGATTTCATTTCATTATCAGGACATGTTTACCAAGGTTGCTGCTAAAAGGGTTTATTGTATGACACATAAGTACGTGTCGAATGTGGAATTTTGCCCGAAACCATGAGTTGAATACCAGACTTCAGTCACTGTAAATCGATCAATGGTACGCGTACCGCTGTATTCTAATAATAATAAGCAGCTGGGCTGTGTACATGTAGCTCAATAGTCAGTCGAGATCATTAGTCATTTCTACCGTGAGAAGGCGCTTGAGGAAGTCATCTTTACTCGTCAGATCTAATAGAACGATGTCATATTTGGAAAAGCAACCGTCATATGCGTAAGGTACATTGAACGCAGTTTTGCGTAATAAGGCTAGCACAGGGCGATGCTATATTTAGCAAAGTCGTTGTACAACCTCTTCTTGGTATAGCAAATAACTGCAACCAAGGCGTGCAGACAACCAACAAATGTGCAACTTGAACAGCCGTGTCTAAGGACACAGTTTTTTCATTGATATAGTCTTAACCAATGGTATGTCGCTATGTGTTTATAGCATACTTACTCAAACGATCAATGTGCGGAGAATGTGTAATTCACAATCACGTTTAGTTGCAACCCAAATACTTGGCTCCGCTAATAATATAATAAAGCATTTTCAGGCAATTCAACATAAATAGCGCATGTTCAAGTTGCTCTTATGAATGTTTCAACAAATCAAGCCATATACGAGTAGGATTGATCATTCTCATAACAAGATGTTCTGTCACAGAAGCAGGTTAACTGTGATGAAACTGGTTTTCAAGTTATAAAAATTTCAATTTGCCAATGTTTAATTCATTGACAGTTCTGAGAAGGAAGACAAATGAACGCGCCGCACCTATACTATTTGATTATTGTTATTTGAAAAAATTGGACGATGCTGTATTGACCGATAAATTGCAAAAAAAGGGGAAGAAAGACAGGCTGCTAAAACGAGTCACGTGAGCATTTCGTTGGCAGTTCACGTCTAAAATAAAATGCGCCTGTGGGGAAGAAATTGACACTACTTTTCCCGTCCTATCACTTGTTGAGCTCATTTTAAAACTCTTTGAGTGAGGAAAGTATTCACCTCGGGTCAGGGGTTTTAGATTGGCTACCTAAAACCCCTGACCCGACTCGGAGGTTTTTCTACACAGTGTAGGCAAGATGGGATGGAAGGTGTCTATGGTCGACCATTTTTTAGACATCTTTCAATAAGTCGAACAACATCAGCAACTGCTAATGTCCCTTCAAATATCAACTACAGTGTCTCGTTCTTCTCCCCAAGGCATGTTGAGATACTCAGTGTGCAGATTATCAATTCGGCCTGTTCATGAGTAGACTGCATTGTTATTGTTGACAACTGAATTCTGGTCCGGACTAGAATTCAAATGTAAACAATAACAGTGTATTTCACACTTATACCTGACAAAAACTTATGAGTAGAGCAAGAAACTGAATTTCAGAAAAAAAGCTCAAGAAAACACATCGACATTTTAATTTACAGGCGCTTGAGTTTTCGTGCTTATGGAAGCTTAGAGCCAAAACGAGGCCAGGTCATGACCTCATAAGAACTGATCGGATTTGTCTAAGGAAACATCGATGATGACAACAAGACTTTCTTTCCTTATCCTTTCTCGAACTGAATTCAGTTTAAAGCCCCAATAAGTTTAAGTTTATGCATTATTTTCATGGTTTTATTTTCAAACCAAAGTTGGTTCGTATAAATGTGCTAACTGAAGGACATGTATAGAAGTATCACTGCTCGCTGATTAGGACCATGCCTACGCGTTTTAACACGTCACATAATAAAATGGCGCCAAAAGTACTAAACATGCAGTATTTCCTGCACATGCACATCGTGATCATAAAAGAAACAAGCATGATGCCATTTACTTGAATGCATGACACATGATGGCCAACATTTTCTTGTTGTAATCTTACAATGTTCTCTGCCACATGATTAGTTTTTGAAAATGGCAGAAAATCTAAAATGATGTTAAAACGTTTGAATTCAGTACAAGACACTTTCGACACTTATGACAGTGTTATACACTTTTTCAGTCTTTAATGGGTCTTATTCAAAGAAAACTCTTGGAAAACTTAGGAGGATATTTTGAGATCGGTTTATCACACATTTGCGGGGGCTTTAAGTGGAAAACGGTCAAGTAAGCGGGGAAGAGATTTCGCAATGTCTCTTGAGAAACAGCTGTCATTTTTGCTCAACTCAAATTTGAAATAAACAACTTGGGGCAGCGAATGCTGAGAAATAATTAATTATCAATGTGGGCTTTAAAATGTTGATAGAAACGCACGTGTTTTATGCGATAAACACCTTAAAGCATTAATTTCTTATCTTTACAAAATACTTTATCGTAAAAGTCACAAAAAAGTCATGGTCATTGGCGCGCGAATAAGCGGTAAACTCTTTCAGTCATTATGATTGGTGTTCAAGGGAAGGGGGTCGTCCCTTCTGCGGCTGCGCGTATGAGACCCATACAAGATTTGTCTGTTGCTATTCCTGACATATCCCAACATTCCTTGTTCATCCAAACTTTTATAATGGCGGCTCTACCGAAACTGGAGACCGCGGCCGAAGCAGCTTCATATAAACGAAGTAAAGCAACCAAAATTCATTTGGCAAAGTCTTGCACTGATTTGAAAGCTACAAAACCGGTGAACTACAAACACGCTTCAAATGCTGAATTCATTTACTTGGCATTCATCGCCAATTTCTGGGAACAGGTAAGCTTAATGTTTACAAACAAAGCCGCGCAGCCAAAGATGGCATGACCCCGTCCCTTTAAAGTGACCCCTTTCCCAAAGAATAGATTGCATTTAACCATAGCTTGTAACGTAATCCTCATATTTAAATTTTTATCAACAACAGAGGAAAATTACAGTGTATATGAAAAGGAGCTATCGCTTTAGTGTAGTGCAGCTGGTAAAGAGTCACAGTTGAAATTGCGGCTAATGCTCGGTCCTGTAGCTAGCTTCTCACAGAAAGTTGACAACAGCCATCGGCTTATGTCACGAGTTTGCATTTTCTTGTCCCCATCACAGTCCCAGTGGAGGAACTGTGTCCCTATACAAGCTTTGGTGCTCAACTGAAACACGGCAAAGTGAAAAGAAGTCGGTCAGGGAATGATTATATATAACAGAAGCTTCGCTGAAAAGCATGACATGCGCACACATGGTGAAAATCATAAATTATGCAGTGGCAGTGTGGAGCGGCAGGGAACCAAAGGTTTGACGAAAACAAGGTTTTATCTGATAATTGATCGCTCCTTGAATGATGTTAGAAAGAATTGTATAACCGATATTATGACAAGAAATTAAAGCAGAATGCGCCTCGGGGACTCTCAACTTTTTACAATACTTCTCAATGTCTACCACTTGTGGAGATTCATTTTACAGCTCTTGGAGTAAGGAAAGTTTTGACCGTCTTAGTTTCGTGAAAATCGGAAATTTAATTTTCTCTCTTAGAGTTAACGCAGGGATGGCAGCCATTTTGAATTTCAAATATCTGTAAATGCTAGGTGATTTGTTTCTCTGGCACAAAATTTTGCACAGGGACCCCTGATTATTATTCTTGATTTGGTAATAGCATATTAGTTGATCGTTTCCTCTGGGAAAATTTTAGGAAAAGTTGAAGTCTTTCAGCTTCGAGGCGCGTACTTCCTTAAAATCGCGATTAATTCAACAGTTATCAGTATTCGGCGGTGACGTAACATTAAGGAGATGCACCGAAAAAAAATGTGTGGTATAAAAAGGAAAACACTCATCCAATTTAGACGAAATACAATTTGTTAAATTCATGAATGCATTATAGTTACGTGGATTTTTCTCTTCGCAAAAACAAATTAAAGAATATTTTCAACACAGATAGGATTCACAGACATTCTTCTAGAAACAAATTCAGAAAAAGCAGTGATCGCGAAATACAGATTTATGAAGACTAGATATCATGTTATGTGTGTATTGGTTGCCCGTAGAGATATCATTATCGAGCCAAATTGACGATAAGAATCCCATAAATCCCATTATCTGTTATAGAATACGACTTTTGTGAATATTTGTACTCTGAAGATTTTCCAATTTATCAACAGTCGATAATCTTCCGTCCCCGGAAAACAGCATGCACTTGATCAGGCTACGGAAACAAAGAAGTCACCACTCGCTCTCAAAGTCTGAATATCAATTGATTCATAGTACATTACACTGACATTACTTCAGGGAACAATAACGTTCAGAACAGAAAGGAACGATAAGCAGCAAAATGGAAGTTTGGAATGGCATCGAGAAGAATCAAATTTCAAAAATTGAAACAAAATTATATAAAAAGGACGCCATCGGCACAAGCCTCCGAACTAGGTAGATAACAATGAGAAACATGTACATTTCGCTCCGGGGAATGGCGAATGATTATTGTGCGAAAGACGCTGTTTCTATGGTTTCAATCAGCACGTTATCACGAAAACATGCAGATTGCAGCGATAACTGGAATGGAGAGAATAAAGAGATTGTACATAGAACAACAATTGATAGTGACGGCGGATTTGGAAGAAAATGATAACTTCATCTGGCCACTGAGGGCATAAATGAATCAAACAATTTGAGGTTAAGTGGTTTGTCAATGTATTCTTGAACATCCAAAGGCATTGGCATAAGCTGAAACTTCTGATAATTTTAGTAGTAGTTTCGTTCAAGAAAACAAGTGCTCTTTCAGTCTCAACATACGGTATTGTCATATACCCATGCCTATATAGCTCAATCCTGATGACGTTTACCGTAAAATATGATATTTTAAATGATAAAATGATATTTTACGGCAAACGTCGAGATATGCACGATAAATATCATCAGTGGAGCGTTCCCAATTACATTTGCAATTTGATAGTGAACATCAGTGTAAATAAAATGGCTGCCACTCTCCGCCTACGATCCGATGTTGCACATGAAACCTCTATTTGTTTAATTATAGTTTCTGTTACTTTATTGATTAAGAAGATTTCTCCAAAATAAACCCCCAAAAACGGTCTTCGTAGGATTATGTGACTTAAACAGATGCAAATCATCTATACAAAGTCAGTCCCACAACACACTACACAACGAGCAAAAGGAAAAGCTGGCATAAACACACTATTTTAACGTAAAAAAGCAATGAAAAACAGACAAATCAAACTTATGTAGGTCTACATTTACTACAAAAGCATCGGATTGCCCATGTACAAGTTATAGGTAGATTTTGCTGTTAAATTAAGGTCATAAGGCACGGGTGAAGTATGACTGCCGAAATGTTAATATTCATTCCGCGTTATGAGAAAGTATGGTTAATTTTCTCTTGTTTATTCATACTAATATGTCATCATTTTTGCTATCTGTATGTAACTATGCCAGTACTTTTGATTTACTGCCTCTTTGACAGAAAGAAGTCACTGTTATCCAAAATAAGCTTGCGCGACTGTAAACGAAATAAACAGCTATTTCTGACACAGAGGAAGCACTACAACAGAGTTCAGTTGTGAGCGACGAAATTTCAGCGACATTCTTATCGTTGGCAGCGCTGTGCATCCTCGCTCGCTCCCTCGTTCTCTCTCTCTCTCTTATTCTCTCTCTCTCTCTCTCCCCCGCCGAAGGGGGAGGGAGAGAGAGAGAGAGAGAGAGAGAGAGAGAGAGAGAGAGAGAGAGAGAGAGAGAGAGAGAGAGAATGACAGAGAGATTTATCCCTGTACTATATTAGGTTACAATTTGCAGGAAGGGAAGATGGATTCTCGGTCGCTGTCAAACACAGATAGCAAGTATACACAGATAGCAAGTATATAAATCATATCTTGTGTAAACCACTGCCCCGTGTGGAATGACAGTGTAGACTTTAACTGTTCAGGATTCCAATCAGAGACTGTCCTTTTCCTGGCCTTTTCCAGTTGTTCGTAAATTTACGAATTTGGTTCGAACAAAATAAGTAAGCATAAATGGCGTAATGCTGACCTTCCACCGCTCCGGTCAATGTTCTTCAAGCTCTTCAGGTACGCACTGAATAATTATAAGGGGACACAAACGATGAATGTATTCGTGATAGAAAACTTGGGGAAATCAGATAGGCAAAAGCAAATGAAAAATCCTTTTTACATAGAGTATGCTTTTTATTTACACACAACACTAACGTTTTGGTAAGCATTTTCAAAAGATCCATTGCATCACAGTACATCACAGGTCATAAATGCTTGTATTAAATTTCTTCCTTATTGATGGATATCCTCATCGCAATAAATTGTGCCATTTCGTTTAACCGGCCCTTTCAAGTACATGTATATGGTAACGCAAATCATAACTCTCTCTGAAGTCAGTGATTGATCATTGTATATATTAAATGCTCATCAATATTATCAGTCTTCTGGTTTTTCTTCTTACAACATATTCGGAAAGCTTTGTAGCTCTATGACCTAAAAAATATTCATGAGTGGTGCCTATGCAACTGCAGTCATTATGCCTTGCCCGACGAAACCGAAAGCGTTTCAAGCAAATTACTGATCAGACAATTTGGCAGTCAAAAATGACCCTTTCTTTTTTGCGGGTTAGCACAAATTTTGACTGTATATTTGTATATATATATATATATATATATATATATATATATATATATATATATATATATATATATATATATGTATATATATATATATATACAATAAATATGAGATCACATCAAGTATGTTTGGTACCTATTACTCGAGTTTCACGCATACACGCGATCGTCAGATAGGTAGATTTTATTGTGTGAAATTTGCTTCAGGTGCTTACATATAAGTGTCAGGTTGGGTCAAACCATTTGGTGTTGTGGGTTGGATTGAAATTTGATAAGTAAAATTTGTTTTCGTGTCGGCACTTTGAGACCAACTCGGAACGCTTGTTTAAAAGGCTAGATTTATCTGCAATAATAATGTGTCAAAGAAATGCAACCTTTGCCTTACAGAGAAGCTATTCATAATCAATGCAGATAAATCTAGCCTTTTAAACAAGCGTTCCGAGTTGGTCTCAAAGTGCCGACACGAAAACAAATTTTACTTATCAAATTTCAATCCAACCCACAACACCAAATGGTTTGACCCAACCTGACACTTATATGTAAGCACCTGAAGCAAATTTCACACAATAAAATCTACCTATCTGACGATCGCGTGTATGCGTGAAACTCGAGTAATATGTACCAAACATACTTGATGTGATCTCATATTTATTGTAATATTGCTCTGCATCCCTGCATCGAGCACTTTACCCCTCTGAGAAGATACAAACAAGTTTTGGTATATATATATATATATATATATATATATATATATATATATATATATATAGCTCAAATTAGGACAGTCACAATATTGAAATGAGACATAAAAGACCTAACAGTTTGCGTGTCATCAGAATATTGCTTTTGAGTCAGAAAGTGTTTATTGAAATTATTATTATTATTATTATTATTAATATTATTATTATTATTATTATTATTATTATTATTATTATTATTATTATTATCCTTTATTTCAGGTCGATGACCCATACAATAAAAATATATACTCAGAAAACTACATTCAAATATTTAAAAAAGATCTTAAAATGGTGGATAAATTATCTAGTCATTTTAAACGTTTAACAACACATTAAACGCGTAAGAAAGGCCTGCAACTACTACGTATAGCGTAGATAAAATTCAAGGACATCTAACTGCGAATTAAATTTACAAAATTGTATCATTTTTCATATACAGCCATACGCTAACTGGAGTCACTGAGTACGTGTAAATACTTATAGAAATAGTTCGTTCTGTCTTAGCCTGGTTTCAAGCTTTCAATTTTAGCTGCAAATGTTTCTGGTCCCAAGCACAGATTGTGTATATCATAAATACAGCATTTCATTCTTTGCTACGATATCAAACCTCACTCTCAGTTCTCCTTGTCGTTTTTTTGGCAAGGGATTTCCCGCCACTTTTCGCATTTCCAGACGACTGTAAAGAAAAGACAATGGATATTAAAACTGTATATCTCGTTCTGGGGTAACATTGATTTCGTCAACTGAGCATTGATTTGGTGCCATAACTTGTATTGGTCATAGCGTATCAACAAGATGTACTGAACATAATTCATTAAATGGTTGAATTTGATAAATGAAGGGTGATAAACTTTGCTTAATTTTGATAAACGCAAGCCCAAGTTGTATGGCTAGACAGTTCCCCTACCTCTGTATATAGTCATTAATATTAAAACAGTGGAAATCTATAAATATGTGACTGAACGGATCATTAACTGCTCATAAGTTACATTAAAAGTACAGAATAACCTCTGTTCAGTGGCGAGGGCCACGTTTGTTATTGAGGAAGATTTATATCGATGATGTGAAATAATTGTCCTGTCAACTTACACCGTAGGTAACTTCACCCGTCTCCGCTGCTTTTATTTCCACCAAACGTCGGTAAGCATGGCGGACCTGACATTGAACATGGGAAACAGAAGAAAACTATGGAAAAGAACTCTGGCAACCAGAATTAAAATGAAAAATTATTTAGGTCTTAAAAGTTTATCTACCTACCCACCAACCCACCTAACCACCTACCTACTTACCTACCTACCTACCTACCTACCTGCCTATCTACCTACCTACCTACCTACCTACCTACCTACCTACCTACCTACCTATCTATCTATCTATCTATCTATCTATCTATCTATCTATCTATCTATCTATCTATCTATCTGTCTGTCTATCTATCTATCTATCTATCTATCTATCTATCTATCTATCTATCTATCTATCTATGTCCGTGTGTCTCTGTCTATCTATCTAACAGTATTTATCTATTCATGCAACGATATTGATGTTCTAATTTATTCACAAATTATGAACTGACTGGAAAAATCTGGCGTCCAATCCTGGCATATATTTGAAATAAAGTCACTCACCTCTGAATTCACAACGATGTAAAACATAAATAGGAAGAATCCCTACAAAGAAGGAAATGACGTAAAATCAGGAAGTGACGTAACATAAGGAAGTGACGCATAGAGCTACTGCAGAAAGATGAATACAATGGTTGCTATATTGACATTCTTTGAAGGTTTATTTGATAAAATGGTCCATTGTTACCAATGTTCTGATGGATCACCTTACGGAACATTGAGGGAGTGTGCTCAACGTTTATGCGACATCACTTTGTTCTTTTGATGTCTGGTTCTTCCTTCACAAAGCGTACATATGATATTATGTTAACGGTGGAATTTGAAGCTGTACCTCACAACACCGATATTTTAATAAAGTATGAATGAAGAAATCTAAAGTCGTTTTTTTTTCTGTACCAAAAGTGTCTCTATATTGATCACAGGGGCTTAGGCCTACTTTGAATAGAGTTATTACGAAAGTAAACACTGGACGTGAATTGACAGTTAAAAAAGCCAAAAGTTAACATTTCTCACCTGTAATGAGTTGAGAATTGTAAAAATATATGTAAAAGCAATAGTGTCATTACTAACTGAGAAAAATCCCAACAACCATGTGACACCAAGCAGCGGCATGAGCATGAGGGCGCTCTTCAAACCAGACCTGCAGTACGAAAATCACACCAAGTTAATTACCAATCCCTTTTCTCTCGATTTCCCTTAAATTTACTACCCGACGCGCTCATGTTATGATATAGGATGTGCGCGTGCGTGGCTTTACTGAGTCACAATCATGCTTGCTTTCCTTCTCGACTGTTTCAATCTACTTCAAGTTTTGGTCTTTGAAGTCGAAATTATGAAAAAGAAAAATTAAAATACGGTAACAAAACCACTTGCCTTAACCCGTCTGCAGTATGGCCACTTATTTTGGAAGCCTTGTAAACAATGCGTATTACAAGCAAGAGTATGACAAGATTTATCTATACAATGTAAAATAAAAAGAAAGGAATTCATGACGTAGGTGAAGGGAGAGAATTTATTGAACGGTATTTTGTGTCCACTGCAAGGTAACCTACGTGTTCAGGCAAAATATGAACTGTTATATTATACGAGAGCGGTAACATTGAATTTTTGAAATGACTGTTGTATGGCAAGAAATGACAGTGCGGAAAAAAGTTCCGCTTGCTAATTATAAAAATGAGTATAACACAAAACTGGTTGTAGATGATAATTCTGTCTTCTGGCTGCCAGAAACGCCGACAGAAAACGATTTGGGAATCATTAAACTTGTCTGAAATCAAGCATGTGGAACTGTATGTGAACTAGCGCGCAGCCAATGATCGTTTGGTTGCACATTTAATAGTAGTTTTCATGAAAATGTTTAGATCCGTTGGTGTTTCATCCGTGGAATCAGTCGAATAAAATGGATATAGACATTATAGAATGGGAATCATGGCACAGTCTTCCTAAGTAGTTGTTTTAATTATTTGCTGCGATTGCACTGGCATGTGCTATTCTGCAAACTGCCAAATAGAATACCAAGCATACCGTGGTGACGACGATAACTGTACCCGCAAATACCCAGATCACACCACCGTCCCTCGACAGCCAGCAACTTTTGAAACCATGAGAAAGAGAAAATTATATGTCACTTTCTACAGAAAATGGCAGTTAACTGCAGTTCGGCGAAAACCTACAGGTCAGGTCATCGTTCTTCTATTTGACGCACACACTATCAAAATATATTTTGTATGCAAAGCTATAGTATATCAAATGCTACATTTATCGTCTGCTTAAAATGTTTTGGCGCCAAAACTTTTAATAGTGACAGAGTTCAAAATACCAGCATGTCTAAAGTTAGAGTTTGTTCTATCGTAAGGTCTAAAAATATGCTGAACTTGCGTGCGTCATTTTGCTAAACAATACACAGGGGTTTACGAGGCGAAATCATGCAAGTATAATTTTACAACAAGAAAGCTTGTTCCATCTCGTTGCAGCGTTAATTTAATGTTGGGCATGGCACTGAGTAATCTCTTTCTATACTCCATTGTGATGGCTTAGACGGAATTTCCAACGCATCCTCAAATATGTCCCCAAAGCAATCAGTTTGTCTTTCCTACCTGTCCTTAAAGATATAATCCTCTCTCTTACAAGATGCGGTGATTGTTACTATTAGGAAAGGCACACCTGTGAACAACATAGAGCGTTCGTTAATCGAGGCGCCAAACATTCATTTATGTAGAATGAGCCTCTGGGATAGATATTCGGACTTAAAACTTTACGATATTGGTTTGGTCTACCACTTTGGAGGGGCCTCATTTTCAAACTCATGGAGTTAATGAAGTTTTCACAAACTTAGTTTGTGAAAAACGTAATTATATCTACGCGGCGATTTAGGCTGCCCATTCAAAACCTACTCTTATCGAGCGGGACTGCAACTTGAGCTAACCTGGTAAAAAACCAAAGATACTATTTGTTATTTCTCATTATATTGTGACTCCCGTACACTAACTGTATGCATAATTTCAAATTCTATAAATGGTGTCAGTACTGCCTCATTTTGAGCTATGGAATCAACCTATAATTACAAGGGAGAACCTACCCCATGCCAACACGCAGTATAACATGAACCAGCTCTTCTCGCTGCCGAATACGATTACAAGTTGACGGAATAGCTGTACGCCCTCTATCAGCATCCAGAAAAACATTACAGTGGTGAAGTAGTGCAAAGACACTGCTATCATCATACAGAACCACTGTCAATGAAAATATGACACGCTGGGTGAAAAAAATGTAAACTTTAGAGGCAATAACTTTCGTTCACTCCTGCGGAATAAACAGTTTCTATAACATTAAGATTCCCGCTTGCTTGTCAACATGAAGTGTTCACATTTCTTGAAAAATACTGACTCACGGGATATTCT
>LD344732.1:137095-149270 GCA_001465055.1 Ptychodera flava | reverse complement strand
CATACGTGATGATAGGCCATATATTTAGGGTGGTGTTGCACTCTCTGATCGTTGTACATGAACTTCGGCCGTGCGGCTTTTAACTTATATTATTTATCGCATATATGACTGTATGTTCAGAGTTCACAAATTTTCGGCTGAAATGAAATGATTGGAGCTTCCATGATGGACGAAAGCAAACTTTGCACCACATAATATACATACTTACCGTCTGCTCTGGGGAGATTTCAGAGAACAAAAGAACAAACTGGACCAATAACATCGAAGCCATTAAATTTTGATGGATAGCGACCCTTTCTGACTTTAAAAGTGACCTGAGCAATTAATATGTTAGAAAAGGTTATAAACATAAATCTTGAACTATTGCACTAAACATTTTGATGTTCATAAGAATAAAGACATTATCGCTACTAGTTCAAAGTTTTGGCATGCCAATGAGAATGTGGAATACACCTGGGTCACAATTTTGGATATATTATCAGTAACAATCTGCGGACGACGTCACAAATTTCACTGGTATTGACATGGCTATTAGCGATAATTTACTTGATTGAACAATATAGTGATCTAATTTAAATATGTTGCCCCGAATTTAACCAAAATACATGTGTTTTTACGCGGACAGCCAAAGGCACCATTACTGACATGTCAAAGTGTTTTATACACTCTATTAATTCAATTAAAATGTCTTTACCTGAGCCTTGCATAGACAAGAAATCCGACAAACAAACTTATTATGGACAAAACACCTCCGATGTAGCCGATGCAAGAAAGAATAACAACGTGTTTGGAGTCAAGCTGCAAACAGAAGATCAAGAATTTTTTATTTTAATTCACTACTTATAGGTTTATCATTCTACAAAATGATTGACGTTTTAGTGTTGCATCTTGAAAGAGATGTGATAAACATTGGTTCCAACGATAACCTTAGGAGGTTTGATGAATATTCACGAAGTAACAGTACTGAACTCAATTTACTCATCGAACTACAAGTCTACTCCACGTTACGTTTGGGAATTACTCATGTGAGAGCCTGAAAAGTTTATGAAACGAGAATGTCAATGCCTGGTGATTGTAGTGTTGTGAATGTTACAGACTTTTGGATGCACTGTCTGATTCCGTGTTTGAGTTCTAGAACGGGGCCATGATTTGAATACGATCTGTTTACATTTAACATTACCTGAACAGGGACAACTTGCAACATGACAGCAAAGTTTGTGGTGTGGTTGCAGTGACACTCTGTCATTTGTCCTTGCGATTTGACCAAATGACATCCAGTTGTCAGCCATTGAAGATTTCTGATGATGAAATATACCAGCATACATGTAGTTACTGTCCGCGTGTACACACTTAAAGGTCAAAGGTTAATAGCATATCGCAGTCAGTATTTCATAGCACCATTTTCCTATTGCCGAGAGGCACTACCATTTCATGATTTCTTGAAGAAAACTTTGGAATAGATAAAAGGCTGAAGAGGCCCACGAACTTCAGAAAAGATGTAATGTTCAGGTCAAATATGGTCTCATGCTGGATAAAGAAATGGCGCATAATCGCCATGTCTTGCCTGCTTGTGTTGAAGGAAACAAGATTGCAGTTTTCGAGCAATACTCTTATCGGCATTGAATTATGTAAGAAGTCAGCTCATTGGTCTTTGAAACTTGCTGAAAGTAATGAAAGAACGGGCGAAGCAAAGGATGACGTAATAATTTCCGACACTTACCTGCAATATATGCTGGAGTGCTCACCTCTGCTTTCACAAACTACACTATACTTTGAAGTGGTTACACTTTACAAACACAAGGTACACTCACTTACTCAATATCATTTACCGTTATGGCTGATCTTTGAGATTTATTTGCAGACATTATAAACAAGAAACATGGCAACTTGGTCTTTAAATGTTGAATAAATCTCGAAAAATTGTTCATAACGTTTTTTGACTCCATTTAATCATACTATGAAAATCACGACTCACTCTCTATGGCTTGTATCCAAATAGACACAGACAGGAGTTTTCTTGCCATCCACTTCGCCCTTTTCACTGGTTTCCTGATGGTATTGAATAATACAACATTTCAATTAACCTAATATTCTAACAATTGGAGACAGTCTGTAGCGTACGCATAGTGCGTATGCAACTCAGTTGGGGATTACACACTTTGGCCTCCAGCTAAGCTTATATCCACTGCGTCTTATTGGCACTTCTTCCTGGGTTTGCGCTTTAGTTGGAGAGAAAAGCCTAGTTTGGCAAGCTTCATTGTTGACGCACAATTATCGGCAGCTTACATCGAGGCTGCTTATTGATGTTTCTTTTACAACAACCATCATAAAAATCATTAATTGTAAAATCAATAGTTTAATCTGAAGCAGTTTTTAGAAATATCAGTAGACAGGAAACTTACATCAACTTCTAGAGAATAGGTCACCGGCGTTGTTAATATTCTGCCACAATAAATCATTGACCCGGAAATGACGTCACTGTCGATATCATGTACATCGCCATTTTGTTTCGATTCTTCGTTGTCAGAATCAGATGCCATAAAATAACTTCGATGGTAAAATATAGCGACGGCAATTAAACCAGACGCTGAAAATGAAAGAAAATTACGCAAATTAAAAAGTTTATTATTTCAGATAAATCTCTTATCAGTAATATCACCGAATAGACAACGACAAAATCCAAATTTTGTTTCCTCCTACCCTATGACTAGGATTCTTTGAAATCCATTTCTCTCGTGACTGTACAGCCGACACTGTGCACATAGATGTACGGGAGGGGAAGAAGGAAGGGAGAGCACTCTTTATTCATAATACAAACACGATTAGAACTAATTTGGGATAATTGGATTTTCATATTTTATTTTATAAATTTCTCAAAAGTGTCAGGTGCCCTATAGCTGAATATTGCAATGTTGCAAATAACCCATTAAAACAAGTGTGTAACTTGAAAAGAAAAGCAGATGAGATCACATTTGCAGATTAAATTGACACTACTTCACCATCCAATTATCCAAATTATTTCCAATCGTGTTTACAACTAGATATGCACATTGTGCCAACTTTTGATGAATCTTAAGAAAGTTATTAACCACGCTGCACCATCTGATCTTTGTATAACATCTGGATAATTTACCTCCTTGACAGGGGTAACTTTGATGTTTCGATATATCTGGAATATCCATTGCCAACGAAGCCGAGCGCTTCTTTTGTGTATGGTTTCTTTTCTGTCTTCCATATTCGACTACCCACAATCCATCTGTCGTGTTGCTAGGTATCGACTGCAGGAATATCTCTGCAACGAAATCACAAAGCATTTGGACAGGACATCGTTTAGTCCTGTTATATGTCTTATCAAAATCATTACCGAAGTTTTTCTTTCTCTTTATGTTATCTATGTTAAATACATGTTTTCGTTTCCTCATTTATATAAAAAATAATAAAATATCGTGGTGTTCTGATTAAATTCATGGGTGACCATTTTCTGTGTGAACCATTGAATTACTGATCTTACAGATCGAACATTCACTTATTCACAATATGACTCGCACATGTTATCTCGCACAAGATGGGCGGCACATTCATCTTTGACATCTGTCTTTACAAGTACTTTGTGGACACAGTTGTAACAGATACAGGGCTACTACCTACCAGTGACATTATTCTTCACAGTGACTCGTTCTCCGGGAGGCAAAATGGCGGCCAGCTCTCCCACGAAGTCCTCCATTGCATAGAAAACGTCTTCTAGATTTTGCTGTACGGGGAGTCAAATACACAACTGTACATCCATTCGGTGCGCATTCACAGACGTTAATGTCTGTTACGATGAACTATCATTAAGGTGGAATGCACTACAGATATTCAGACTCTCAAATTTTTACAATTCTTTTCTGATCTACCACTTGTGGGGGCTAAGTTTAAAGCTCTTGGAATAAGAAAACTTTTCACCATCTTAGTTGGCCGAAAAGTAGAAAATTTTATTTTACCCTTAGAGTTGACACAAAGATGGCGGCCATTTTGAATTACAAACATCGGTATATGTTAGGTAATTCGTTTGTCTGGTACCAAACTTTGCGCGGTGACCCCCTGATTTTTATCTTTGATTTCGTGAGACAATGGTTGAAAGTTACATTTAGGAAGCTTGAGTAAAAGTTTAAGTCTTTCCCTCTCGTGGTGCACACAACCTTAATCAAAAGATGTTTCCCTATAGGATGCTGATAGATAGATATGTTCGAATTTACGTTTGCGTCACTGAAATAGTCAACGTGGACACTGAAACACTGCAAGGACTGGAAGTGAAATATCCTGCCACATAACGTAGAGACTGAGCAAATCTTATAACGATGATATCTTTACCTCAGTCACTTGCATTTCCACGACTTCGGCAACATTCTGAAAAAGAAAATGTTGATCAAGATGATGAATATAAAACGGACAGTCGCCATGATACAGTCACTTCCAGCTAATTAATTTCCCTATTCCATCATGGTATAAAGTCTTAAAAAGATACATTTTGTTTTAAATAACAAGATATAGCAACACTAATAAAATATCCGATCTTCCCCTTCTTAATAGTGGTACATTCTGCCAGAGATATATTATATTCCTACCTCAACGACGTCTATTACTTCGTTTATTGTGCAGTGTGTCTCGGCACAACTACTGATGGCGCCCTGCAAGTCCTCGAGCACCTTTTCCGTGTCTGTCATCGACGCCGTCGATTCGGAAGGCGGTGTTGACGGATCAGTGGATTCGTAAACTGTCGACGTCATATTTGACCTCGGTGTGACTAGAAAGGTCTCGTTCTGGCTTGAATTTGATGGCGGTACTGCGAATGGGAAATAATATACGTATAAATTTAGAGAATCTTTAATGCGACAGCGGAAGTTTGCTGTAGATTTTGCTGAAATATGCATGAAACTTACGTAGCAGATATTATTACTTTGTACTTGAAGTAATTTGTGTTATTATTTATAATGCTCTGCTTTCCGCATCGAGCAATGTAATTTCCCACAAGGACATCTGTATACTTCGATGTATATATATATATATATATATATATATATATATATATATATATATATATATATATATATATATATATATATATATATCTGTCATATACTTCTATATATACATTAATATATATATATATATATATATATATATATATATATATATATATATATATATATTGTTCTAATGCGACATAAATTGTAACTTCTGATAGCCTAATATTTTGACTTCATCAGAGAGTAGATTTTCAGCAAAGTAAGTCGAAATACAGCAAGGTGTGTAATGTGTGCTATCAAATTAATCACAGATGAATTCTAGTCGGGACTTGGATTCAGTTTTCAATAATTGAAGATTACACACGTAGTGGCCGTATTATAGATCTAAACTTCGCATTTCGGCATGATTTATATATAGGAAGATACTGTAGTAAAAGTTACAAAGCTTTAAATTATGCGCGACAAGATGTATTGTGAGAAACACGGACGGTGTTGATATACTACAATTCCATTGTGATCAACCGGGTAAAAGTTTTTACATTCCAAGGGGACGAAGCTGCCGTGCCTGTATTCATGAGAGGGTGCCAAGATGGATCTCAGCAAGAAGTTTGCTCACCCTTACACCGAAATCACACCTGCTTCAACTTGATTTTGTAGAGATAAAAAGTTTAACGGCCCATGTCAGATCTACTGCGATCTCAAAACCCTTGATTAAAGTTGAACCGAATGAGATGACACATTACCACACAGCTTTGAAATTGCAAGAGTGATCATCTAAACTGTCAGCACTTACTCGATGTAATGGTAAAACGACACTCTCCTGACGGCGTGCCAAAATAAGGCATCCACAACATGAACACCAGTTCCGATTTTAAGATCAACATCTCTGAATCTGCGGCTATTCCTGTGACATTAATGAGCACTTCGGTTGAACGGGTACTTATCTGAAGGTAAGACGAGTCCAGAAAGACGCATCTGTCGTAGGACAGTTGAAGCGAGTTACCCTGAACGGTGCGTATGAGGTGGAAGCAGATGTAAGACAACGTTTGCTCCACCGAGCTGCCATAGTTGGGTGTAGCAACTGTCAAGGAATCGCCAGAAGCCAACCATACGCTGCCATCAAGTTCACAAAACTCAGGAGCTGAAAAGCAAAGACAATGAATTAAAGGGAGAATGTCATCGGAAATGTGGAACCACACAACCAATGAAAACACTGTATCCGAGAAAAGTTGGCGATTGATGAGCGATAAGACTGTTTGTAATGTGCATCGTTGCAGTCATGTTGATAACATGCATCTTTGTAAACAAGAAAGTCGCGCAGGCGCAGATCGACGACGCCCTCCCTTTAACTTTCAAATGACTTTTGTCAACACTAAAGTTCTGATCGCACACTGACGAATGCCACTCAATGCAAACTAGAGCTAAACTAGAGTTCCATGTTGATTAAGAATGCATGTTCATTACTATTACCTTACATGTTACTTTGTAATTGTTGAACACAATTAAAAACTCAAAAATATAATGTGAGTGACTTTGTAAGTTGCGTTGTACCGAATAAAGAAATTCTATTTCTTGTGAGAAATTACCCTGACATTTTTTTAATCTCTCAACATGATTTACATTTTCACCGAGTTAACACGATTAGGGTCATAATTGACTGCTGTAATGGCAACAACACGTTAGCACTGGTCATGCCGGTGTTTACTATTAACGCTAATGAGGCGCCCCAAGCATTTTTTTTTTATGTCAGACGCTTTTTCAGTCGTTCACTGTTTGCAAATTTCATCGTTCAATATCAGCTGATAGATAAATGATGATGTCAGACAGTCTACCTTAAGGAAAATTTCTTACAAAGTAGAGATGAGGCAAAATAAAAAACGCGAAAGGGAAAAACTTGCAATAGCAGAGATCTGGACACAAACCCTAGCGGGTTCGTTTTAATTTCTCAAACATCTTTCTATCATTAACTGTGTCTGTCGCTCCGTGGATTTAAAACAAGTGAGCCTTACCTTTATCATCTTCAAAATGAATAAAAATATGCCGCTACGTTTTGTAACCAGTCCAAAACTATATTGTCATGAAAAACATACATTGTTACATTTCATGGTTTATTTGTTTCAAATGTGAAAAGAATTAATGGACTTCTTTTTCGGCTCAGGAGTAATTGCCTTTGAGACAAGGATTGTTTAGGTTGATTGAGCTTTACAAATCTGGCTAATGGTTATATTGACAAAGACCCTAGAGCAAGACCTAGATCTTCAATTCTTTACACGACGACACCATTGCAATATATTGTTGAAGATTTTGCTCATTCACGGTACTGTAAACATAAAGAAATGCATTCTAAGCACTTTCGAACGCTGATAATCTCCGAGCTGATTCAGTTTTTTTCGTCAACTTCGTATAACAGGTTTAAATACTGAGTATTCGACCTGTAAATATAATTATCTACTTTTGTGACATCCACTGATGTTGTTGATGAGTGAATTCAGGTCCGGACCTCTCTGTTACTCTATGGGAGAAACGTGGGCATAGCGTCACTCTAAGTGAATGTCACTGAGCAACCTCTGTTGTATGTTCATTACAATACCTTCATATTTGTCCCCTGGTAAGAGAATTTTCCAAAATCGTAACATAACAGTCACAAAAGACGCCCCATGAAATAAATGATAGAGCTGTAGTTGTAATAAATACGTGCATCCTACACCCTATTAAACGGACGGGTGTAGTAGGGCCTTATATTGCAAAAAATGTGTTGACAATTTTCTTACCTCCACTGCCATATTCTAAGTCTGATGATATGTCGGACCAAAAAAAACCCCTCATATTATTTTGAAGAAGGGTGATGTATGGATCGAGATAGACAATATTACACCAGTCTATCATCTCAGTGTTGGATAGCAAGTATTCAGGTAATCGTCACAGTCTACACATATCTACAGATACATCTGAGGTGCAAGTTTGTTGTGTTTAATAATACTGACTGTCAAGCTCGACCTGACGAGATCTCGTAAACAACAAGAATGTACAGTCTGTGATGCAATATGTGATGGCAAGCCGAATACTGGGTATGTCATCATGCTTTAAGGAATAGAACTTACAGAAAGTGTAGATGCACAACGTGATTGAAAAATAAACCGACGAAAATTTGCAGTCACTGCAGCTTTACATTGCATTTCACTGTGGCTAGGGTGCTGTTTATACCATGATATCTCCCTGAGATGCTAAAACCAATAAATTCACGCCATGCTGGTTTTCTGATACATGCATCCATTCAACGTAAAGAGACTGATAAGATGGCTTCACTTATACTAGATCCTTTGAAAATACCCTTATCTCCCCCTGCTAGTCTTGATTACTGATAAATAGAGGCACGGAGAAAGTTTTAAAGTTATTATAAAACCGCGACGCTTTCCACGTGACTCCCTGTGTAAAACATGCGCAATCAAAGATGGCGTTTATTTTTTATTTAAAAGGGAGCATGCGCAAAGAAGGTAATTTTACAATGCTTGCATAACAAACAAAAGTGCCCAGATGAAAAATTTCTGGAAGCTTTTGCAGTGAAGTGCTTGTGCGTCCTAGCAAGTTGTGACGTCGGTGTAAAACAAATATACTTTATTCATTTAAATTATACCAAGTATTGTTTTAAGATGCTTCTCACCTCCAATTCAAGATTCAAGCCCTGCAAAATATTTATCCACGGGCAAAAGAATTTTCCAAAATCATTACATAACTGTCACAAAAGACGCCCAAGAAATAAATGATAGAGCTGTTTTTATAATAACTACGTGCATCCTACAACCTCTTAAACGGTGCAGTGGGACCGTAATATTGCACATAAAGTGTTGACAATTTTCTTACCTCCACTGCCATATTCTAAGTCTGATGATATGTCGGAAACAAAAAACACCTACTATTATTTTGAAGAAGGGTGATGTATGAATCGAGATAGACAATATTACACCAGTCTATAATCTCGATGTTGGATACCAAGTATTCAGATAATCGTCACAATAAGCACATATCTACAGAAACATGTAAGGTACAAGTTTGTTTTTGTTATACTGACTGTTCTGCTGAACCTGACGACTCTCGTTAACAATAAGAATATACAGTCAGTGATGTAGTCTGTGATGGCAAGCCGAATACTGGCTATTTCATCATGCTTTAGGGAATAGACATTCGAGAAAGTGTAGATGGACAACGTGACTTAAAAATAAAATCGTCAAAATCGTGTAGTCACTGCAGTTTTAAATTGCCTTTCACTGTATAGGGTGCTGTTTATACTATGATATCTCCCTGGGTATTACATGCACCATAAAACCAATGCATTCACGCTATACATGCGTTCTTATACATGCATCGCTTCGGCGTAAAGAGCGTGATATGATGGCTTGACTTATACTAGATTATTTGAAAAAACCCTTAACTTCCCCTGCTAGTCTCGATTACTGATAAACAGAGGCGATGAGAAAGTTTTCAAGTTATTATAAAACCGCTACATTTTTTACGTGACCTGCTACGTTCAACATGCGCAATCAACGGTGGTGTTTAATTTTTTATTATAAAAGGTTAAGGAACATGCGTAAAGAAGGTAATTTTGCAATGCTGGCAAAAGTCCTAGATTAAACAACTCTGGACGCTTTTGCAATGAGGTGCATGTGCGTCCTAGCAAGTTGTGACGACGGTGTGAAAAAGATAAACTTTATGCATTTAAATTATACAATCTTATGGTTTAACCATTCTTCCTACCTCCACTGCCGGACTCGAGATCAAACCCTGCAAAATTTTGAAATGAAAATAAGCATTTTGAAGAAGAACTTGTGACCATTATTTACCTAACCTAGCCAGCCAAGGTAGATTACATGACTGCAAACTTTTAGAAAAACGGTGAGAGCCTTTTTTTCTGTGAAGTGCCGAGTCAGATACAGTGGTAAAAGAACATTATCATAAAAACAGAAGCGCCCAGAATCCAAATTTTAAGCTTCGCCTAGCTCTATATAAATGCTATCGTGAAAAAAGCATTCAAATCTTAACCACTCAGATTTTGCAAACATTATTTTGACATAACCTTCCCTCAACCACCAGTCTCCCTTTATGATAATACATTGCAGATAAATGTATTGTATTGTGCACGGGGTCCTAACAGTTCGAAATTGTGCAAAAGTTATAAAAAGATAAATGTTGTTTAGTCTGTTTGCATCTTTTTTTCTCACCTCCACTGCCAGATTCCATCGCTGATGATATTTGTTAGGTTAAACGCATTATGAAGCAGATGAAAATTATACCAGTAAGAAATAAATTATTAAAAATATTGTCCTACAATTGAAAAAATATAATCATAACCAATATATACACTGTTTATTTAGCATGGTTAGCATGCACCTCGAAACTGATCTAAACATTTGCTCGAACTTTCCTCAGAAAAAAACAAAATTTGAACCATTTCCTTTCAAAATCAGGAATAAAACTCTGGAACCTACGCGCGAATTTTGGCATTAGATAAACAAATAAATCCCTATATTTGAATTTCAAAATGGCTGCCGTCTCTGTGAAAATTAAATTTTCGATTTCCACAGAAAAAAAAGTTTGCAGACCGGTGTCTACATATATATGCACTGTCTCCTCCGCTTGTGTTTTGAATTGCCGATATCTAAAATGGGGGAATTAGTTCAAATATATCAACGGTAAAAAAATCTGAATCGCGAGTATTTGCAGTGTTTGTGCTTACTTATCAAAGTGAAATAGTGATTGTAGGTGTGTTACTAGATGGCAACGCATGCGCAACATGGGTTTCTACCGGATCGCTTTTTCGAACATTTTTGTGCAACTCAGAACTGCTGTAGATCGTGGTTAGTAAAAACGGCACCCGTTTTGTTATTTTTTCTCAGCTTTATCTGAAATTTCGTCAATTTTGGACTAAAAATTTTCTTTGAATATCCATGACGTCAGTTAACATCAGCCCAATAAAGATTGATATTATTGTACAGAAAATATACATTTTGCAATGGCGCATACATAGTTCACTTATTGTTTGCTGAACATGATATTCTCCAAGCAACATATACACTTATTTTCCACGCCTTGGGCATAAAATAGGTCGATAAGGAGACTTAACCCACCAGAATAGTCAACGCATCCAGCACAGGTACAATCTGAATCTGCGCTACTACAATATCCCGCCGAAGAACAGCAGTGATCGTCTGCATCCGGGTTACACTCTGACGGGTTACCATTGGAAAGCGGGTTCTGTGCACCACACCGGCCGTTAGCGGTCCATTTCTGGTTGCCTATGAACGATTGTATCACCGAAATCAATTTAGAAACACAAATTTGTCGTACAATGTAAATGAGCTTAAAAATTCCGTATAGGGGAAGTGGTTTCCCCAACGTTAAAGCCTATAATTCAATTTTTCTCAGAGAAGACGGTTAAAGTTGCACGTTTTCAGCTAAACACATTTTGAAAGATATTGCATCATTCGCAAAAAAAGTGGACTTATTAAATAAAAATGAAATTACGAATACTAAACTGTATTGTCCGCTACATTTTTTTTCCATAGATATGATCATCTCTTTAAATTAGTACGACTATACACACGACAAAGATCCAGAATGCAATGCGTCGTCTTATTTTCACTCGACTGGCGGCAAGTACACCATTTTCGCTAATTCTTAACCATAATGTTGACTTTTCAGTACGGAAATTAACTGGTATTCACGTCTACCCGACCGTATGCATTAATTAAGCTTATATTTATTTTTCGTATAATTATTTCTATTGGATATTGGTGGTGAAATTGAGCCCAACCTTGAGAAAGGGATTGACTTCACAGTTGAGTTTTACATGAACTGTAGTTGTTAATTTTTTCTTATACGAAACTGGCTCTCAAATTTTATATTTGCTTCTCTAGTTTCGAAATGAAATTTCGTCTAAAAAATCGTGCATTTAGAAGGGAACCAGTCAGCGAATTTATAAACTATTTCTTGAAATATGCTTTATTTCTTAAATGTTTAAAAGTTCTCATTGTCTTTAATAAAAATGCATATGCGGACAAAGATGGTGTGTGTAGCTTTAACATCAGTGCCATAGAAATCATCTCAGTTGATCAAAGTTAAAATATATATTGTTGGACGACAGATATCAATGCAGGACCAATAGAGAGTAC
>LD344732.1:119713-134462 GCA_001465055.1 Ptychodera flava | reverse complement strand
CGTTTAATATTACTGGCAATGTAACAACATTTGACATTATTGGCAATTAGGAGATGAAATTAAAAACATAGTTTTTCAGTGATTTTTACCCATAACGACTAAAATGACGACCATGTAAGATAACCAACCTGCGTTTGATCATTTTTTCATCAAACAATGTTATATCATGTTGAAGCTTTATTCGCATAAACTACCCGGAGTATCCAGAGCATACAACCAATATCAAATAGAACAAATTAAATATTGAGCCATCAGCCACAATATCCGCAATACCATCGCGGTAAATTGATAAGAACAACTCTAATTTGCTACATTGAACTTGAACAAACATTTAGATAATATTCCGAGAATATGCATCAATATTTAATTTGTAGAAACGATAATCTAGAGTAAGCTATCATGCGTGATGTCTTCTCTTCTGATCTGTTAAGTGATAGGAAACGCCAGAAAACATCAGCTGGTGTTCGGTAACTTAATTAATACCTTTGAAATACACCGTGTCAGTACACAGTTCATACCTGGAAATGTTATCCAGTTGTTCATCAGCGCGCATCTTCGGTAGCATCACATCGCCCACGAAGTAGGCGCGCCAACCATGTCCAAGACCATGATTGGACAATAAGAACGCCAGGTTGCTATGAAACCGTCACTGGTGCCCACAAAACACGGAAATAGAGTCCAGGCCGGGCAGGGATCGTCCTCATCATTTTGTATATCAACAGTTATTTGAAATTTCATTTCTGAAGGGTGGAATAATTCGAAAATTGATTCATAGACCTAACAAGTAGAAAACAGGACTTAGGCGTTACTGGAGTTTCACGCTACATGTGCTCTCTGTAGCGATCATCAGACGAATGGTTCAACTAATCTTATCTTCGAATGTTTCCGTTGCTTTGCTTCTGTTGATACACGCGTATATTGAAATCTCCGGGGTATGCATAGGGTATGCACTGCAATGCTAAGCTGGCTTAAGGATGGAGGTCACTTTTAAAGTCTCCCAAAACTTTCGAGTCCCGTCCTCACTCAAGAAACCTGCCATACTATTTCACAATGCGCAATTCCAACTGTACAACCCAACTGTAGCAGCAACAGACTCTGCTGAAATTAGAAAACTAATATAACCAATACATTGTTCCAGTCCCTTAGTACAGTCATGTGTGTGTGTGTATCTGTGTGTAAAGGCACTGGAAAGAAGATTAAAACTACAGTCGAATTCAGTCCTCATAAAAATTGTCAATTCACAGGAGGACATTGCCAGCTTCTTTTGAGATGCTAAAGTTGGCGTTTTATAGAATTCTTAACAAAACTAACACAAAATTTGAAACACTGGTCTATGAGGAAGGGTTACAATCTCATTTGTCATTTGCTTTTTACTGTTAAAACGTTTTTCAATAAAATTATATTAAAATTGGACAGACTCTGAAAACAGGAAAATGACATTATCTTAAAATGCTTTATTTCAAAAAATGGTGGACGTGGTTTACATATGACCAAGATTGAAACGTGGAACCCAACATCCTTTTTGTAACATAGTCATAGTCATACATTTCTTAAGGAGAGTGTTAATGGTGGTTATAAAACACTGTCTCACAAGTACTGCTTGACAAATTGCACACAATTTCTATGCTTTCCAGAAATAAATATTACATCACAACATTTTAAAATAAATGTAAACAACACTGTACTTGAATGCAAAATCTCGGTTTACCAGCTCAGTGGCCAATGTGAAGACTCATGTGATGGTCATGTGACTGACATGTGACAAGAATCCCTTGAAAAGTGTCACAATCTGAACTTCCACATATCAAATTCCTATGTTATGTCAAATTTTCATCGCTATATAGTACCCTATGATAGTGTCATGCATAATTTTTTTAATTTATGCATACATAAATAAATAATGAAGTTTTTTTGCCACCTTAAAATTTCAAGTCATGAAAAGTTTTGATTAGTAAAGTGATGTCTACATTCACAGGGAAATGAAAGTTTAAAGGTCAAGGACCATCATCTGAAACAACGAATATTTCTGAACATGAACTACTTACTAGCTACCTAGCAATATGAACAGAACTTCAAACTTTGGTTAAAAACTGACACTGATTGTCTGCAAGTAAAACAAGAAAAAATATAGAGAAGACACCTTTGAGGTAAAAATCTACAAAGATATGTTAATTTTGAACTTTGAACCTTAAACCCTAGTAAAACATTTCACCTCACTGGCTAGTCACAGTTGGAAAATATGCAAAGTAGAATTTTGAATTGTCTGTGACAAATTTTTGCCATTTCCTTAGATTTGTACTATTGATTCTTCTACAGAGGAAAAATAGGACAACAACCCTGTTGGGAGATTATGCACTGATTCGATTGTCTGATTCGATTGTCTGAAATGTAATGTGATTATCAAATATATTTTTTTCATTCACCGATTGCTAAGCACCTCTGAACACTTTCAAACATAATACAAAGACAACATTATGTTTCCCAACATGTAAAACGCTTTCCCACTGGCTCAAAGTTAGTCAACATTTGCTGAAATTTTAACAATCCGAAACTTTCATCTAATCTGGATGACTTCACGGCAAAAACATTACAGAATGGAAGAAAACAGCAAAGGTTTTTTTGAAATGTACAATATTATACACAATGACTTGTCAATAGGGAGAATACATGCTTTAAAGTCCTTACATGCATATGATAATGAGAGCAGTTCTAAAATGGGTTAAAAGACTTTTTTTTTTCAAAATTGCTACTAAACAGGTCAAAACTATATAAAGAAGATAACAAAGATAAAATACAGGCTTTATCTATATGTACACTTTTCTTCACAAAATACGCGGATACTGGGGTTAAAGATAAACTCCCTCTGGAAGTAGCACGGGGTTTGGCTCAGGTACAATTGTAAATGACACCGGAGCACGCATGAATACACTTGTCTGCTGCTGGAGATCAGAAACTGATGCCACCCCGTTCCCTGGAAAACCCTAGATGACTCTGATTGTGGACCAGCGACGCAAAGCCCACGTAGTTGTCGATGAAGAGCGGTGCTTCCAGGACTGAGAGTGCTGTAGCGCCCTCAGAGCTCTTGCTTTCTTGTACGTTCTGAATGGCCTGAACGAACGCTGGCTTGAATGTGTCAATCTGCAAAGACGAAAAAAGTATAGAAATCTGAGTCAAGCACAAGCAACTGCATTATGGCATACACTTTGGCAGAAGACATATTTAAGTCTTTCATAATTGAAGTCCGGCTGAAGTGAAATATTTTCAGCGGTTAGCACCATACATGGGAAGGGAAGGGTGAGAAGTGAATTCTGGGAAAAAGTATATTGTAAGTTTTTTCTTGAGGAGTAAAGTTACATATAGAATTACAGTTGTTGGATTGCACGTTTAACATTTTCATCACCACACTTTGGTTTAATCATATTGTTTTCAATGGATGGGTTAGACCAACATGTAGTTCACACGGGGAGAAGTGTTGATTTGTAATGTATTTATTTCTGGTGAGTATTCAAAAATTACACCATCGGCTGATGTCTTTTCCTGACGCAGAGCATTTTGTGAAAGGTGGCAAGCAGGCCACCGTCACAGCAGTATTCGTATGTGGTATGAAAATAGTCACGTTAGGATGTGACAGATATTATTACCGGAGTTTCCAAAACTATTACGCTGATGTTCGCAGCCTTACAAAGAGCACTGTATTGTTTAAAACATTGCAACTGCAATTTTATCCTCTTTTATAGGAAAAATTAATGTTTTAGGCCGAATGCATCTCTGAAATATATATGAAGACAGTAAAGTTTTAATGATACTTCACTAGTATGCTCTTTGTGGGGCTCATTTTTGAGCTTATGGCGTAAATAATAAAGATTTTACTATCTTGTTTTCTGTTAAATTAATAGCTGATAAAGATTTTATTGAAAATTGGCCATTTTAAATTGTTTCTCCCTAATTTTTTATTGTTGATTTTGAAAGAGAACTTTCTGAAAGTGTCCTTGGGGAAAGTTTGAGCAAGAATTGAAATCTTTTGGTTTTGAAGTGCTTAGTTCTTTATCAAATCATGGCGGTAGTACATGTAAATGACGACATGGTAAGTGGTTTGGTATGATACTTCACATACCTCAAATATTGAACTGTGTTCTGTGTTCAGAGTGGAGTTACTCATGTCAAGTTGGATAGACTCAGCCTGAATAGACTGACAGAAAATAGAATAAAGGATCATTCGGGGAAGACATGGAGAGGCTCACATACATTGCATCAGCCAGTGTGCAACTTCTGGTGGTGACAAATACCAGCAATATAGTGTTGTACTGTTAAAGTGTGCATACTTCTACAGCGTGAAAAGCGTTTACGACCAAGGCATGGGCAACTGGAAATTAACAAGCCATGACTAGATGGACATGTTACGAAAGCCACAAACGTTTCATTTAATTTAAATGTGTTAACTCAATGGGAAAAAAATAAAGTTTTCCATTTTTGAAAAACTGAGATGGTGAACATTTTTTTCTCCAAGAGCTTTATAATGAGCCCCCAAAGTAGTAGATCAGAAAAGAATAGTAGAAATTTGAGAGTCCAAATATCTGTCCCAAGAGCACATTCTACCTTAACTCATACTGCCAAATTTTCGTCCAAGGGTTACGAAAAGGTGAAAGTGCCTGTACGATAACTGTGCAATGATCTGCTGGTATACAAGTATGCACATGGAAACTGTGCCAGTAACAAAACAGTACAAGAACATCTATTTACACCAGATACCACCACTTATACACCTAAACCTCACCAATATTTAACCAAATAACAATACCCTTTCCACCACAGTGCCATACGGGTTTATCGATGAATATCTGCAGCACAGTGTACATTGCTATCTTAACCTTGAGTGATAAGTCAGACAGTTGACCACAAACACTGGGTAAAGTGATGGTGGAACTTAACCAGAAATGCATGACAGTGATGTGTATTGAAGGGGAACAGCAGAGTGAATTAAGCAGACTTTTATCCTGACCAGTGCTGTAAATAGTGGTGGCGCTCTAACAACGGTTTACACCGCTGCCATGCTGACTTTGCATAAGAAATTAATATTTCTGCCTCATGTCATGTTTAGATTCTTTCCAATTAAAACTTAGATACACATCGTTTTTTGCAAAATGATGACAAATGCCAAGCTACAAACATATTCCTTTGTATTATCAATTACTTTTGAATACAAGTACAGTCACTTCTTTGTTTTATGAAAATGTGAAATCACCTGAGTTTGGAGCTTTAATGTTAAAGTGCCAACAGGGCTTTACAGTGTGGCAAGCCTCTCATTCAGTATCACCACTGCTTGCAGTGTGGTGAGCCTTTTTAGTATAGCGCCACCACTGCTAGGAGTGTGATAAACCTTTGGATGGTGCCACCACTGCTGGGAGTGAAGAAAACATTTTGTATAGCATCACCAATCCTAGGAGTGTGGTAAACCTTACATATAGTGCCACAACTGCTAGAGGCGCGGTAAACCTTTGTATAGCCCCACCACTGCTAGAGATGCAGTAAACCTTTTGTATAGTGTCACCAAGCCACTGAAGAGCGCCACCACTGCTGGGAGTGTGGTAAGCCACTAAAGAGCGCCACCACTGCTGGGAGTGTGGTAAGGCACTAAAGAGCGCCACCGCTGTTTGAAATGTGATTCTCACCTTGTAGCAGTCTGTGTCTCTGTCTTCCTTGAACTGTAATGGGTGACTTGTGAAAGTGATCCATGGAATTTGTTTACTCCAGGGATTCCACTTAGCCGCCACAGAGGGCTCCACACCTTTGTTCCAATATGCACGTATGCCGGTACCATCTCGTGGACTATTCAACAAACAAGAAGTGAAAAACAATCAGTTAAAATGACTCTGTTCGTGAATTCGATACACAATGCAGGATATGACCAAAATTATTAGATCTCGGATTTTATACCTGCTTGCCTAAGTAATAAAAATATTATCAAAAGTTACAGCTATTAACCCTTTAAACAGAATGGATTAATAAACAAAGTTTGTTTGTTATATGCAAATACCCATGTTGCAAACACAGCTATTAACTATCTCAACAGAATGGCTTACATAAACAAAGTTTTTTTGTCAGATATGCAAATACTCACGTTGCAATGGTCTTGTCAGGGTATTCAAACAAGCCATGGATGACTTTATCGATGATTTTCAGCATAATTCGTTTGGATTCAATTAGCTTACAGGCTACAAAGTCATACTTTATTGAAAGCAACGAGTTGTCGTTGAGCAGTACCAGGCGTTCCTTCTCATTGTCCCAGTGATCAATTCTGCAAAGAACATCAAGAAGACGATTGGCTAAGCTGTGTCTTATGACATGGGCAACATTACAACCAAACAGACAAAGATGCAACCCAATGGATACAGTTACATGATATTTGGTTTACCACTAAACATCAGGCAGACTTGTAGTGTATTTGTATTCCTGACTTGTTCCCTATGAAGATAAATCTGTAGACAAATAGGTCGGACCTAAGAGTTTCAAGGCCTAAAGTGATGACTTGGATGTGAAACACTTTTACTTAGCTCCCTGTCTACTGGACTGAAAGATCTGTTGTTTGAGGAATTCTCTACAATATGCTCCCTAGAAGGGGGTTGGGGTATGAAGCGCCCTCAAGTGACGGGTCTTTCAGTCTACTTGTCTGCTTGAATCAAAATACACACTGATATGTCACATCACCTTGGCATTCCGTGATAATCTCAGGATTTGCTAGGCTCTACTACGTCATACAATGGACATGGCATTTCCATCAAAACACCATTGACAGTGCTATTTTCATCACTGCTGCCGTATCTCAGACGTCACGATGTCCGCCTGAGTCATGACTATGGATATGGCTTTCTGCCAAGAGCAGCCACTGAGGGTGCAATTTCTTTTACCACCTGAACCTGATCACCCCTGATTCCCTGTCAACAGATCCACACTTGCCATTTATAATAATAGGTCTGGGTCAAACCATGGTGATGAAAAGGTTAAAAGCTTAAATGGACTTGTCAACACAAATATTTACCTGATACTCAAAGTGGCATTGATCAAATGCCTGTCAACATAGCTGGTACCAATGAATGTTCTAACTTCTAAAGTAGGAACATTTACCAAAATGCAACTATCATCCCCTGTGGGAAATTAACTACAGGTCAAAAGCCATAACACACACAAAGATTTGTAAACCTGTCATCACATATGAAAAACACACATCAAAAATACTTGAAAAAAAAATTGGCAGAAATGTAGTGATTCGATAGAAAAAAAAAGCATAATAGAGATAAACATAGTGATAGAGGTACAAGTAATTTTGACAAAACATCACATGACAAATTCAGCTTAAAGTCCTGAAGGAAAAAAGAAAGATTCAAATTATTTGTCATGAGGATTTTTACTTTTGTGAGTGGAAAGAATTTCAGCCTTTTGATTGATTTTATCTTCTGTATCCTAGCTGCACAACGTTTAACAGCTGAAGTTAATGGTATTCGCATTTTTTTTTGTGATCTGTATTCCAAAAGGTGGCCGTATTTGAACCTGTTCCATTATTCATAACAAATAACTATCATACATATTAAATGCAAATATCAGTTTGACCTGGTGTGACCTCAATTCCCACAGGTGTACACACTACGTGGCCATTAACAGACCAGCTTATATTATCGAGATTTGAAGTCGCGAGGTTAACTTTTACAACTTGATATGTTATCGTAATAAGAAACTGCACTATACACAGTCCTATGACCCATGGAACTGTGATCTATGCGTTTGTTCATGTCAGATTTGATGTCAATAGTTTCCATGTCCTCAGTTTCACCTTCTGTTTATTCAGTGGTGAAACTTTAAACTATAAATACAGATCCACAAACAATGGATCTATGTTGGGATCTGGTGCATTTTTTCAACTGATGTTTTGTTTGCCTTATCCCTCTCAAAGCCATTGGGATCTCCAAAACAAATAAGACACCCTAGGCAATTTCTTATCATGCAGTATCCCCTAGCATCGGTTTGCAATACAGCTCTGTTCTTCAAAATACTGTAAGACTCAATGAGTGAGAAATGCATGAGGTGAATATGAAACTCATTTGTTGTAAACCGAGAGGTCATTCATCTTGATTTGTCCGTGTTTTCAAAATGTAATTGAATACTAATATAAACGTTATCCATAAAGTAGTATCTGACGATTGAGTTCATGAGAGATATACATGTATCAGCTGCTATCTCATGGCTGACAAGATTTTGTAGTAGCTCACCAGTCATACACTGCTGGGTTCATTACTAATGAAGCCAGTTCTGAAGGAAGTAGTGCTGACCTTTGATAGCTGCATTGGTGCTTGTTTTGTTTGAGCTAATTGGATTGGAAGAGATTATTGTCTTCTCGAATCAAAATGCAGACTGTAATGAATGATGGCTGTTGCATTCTGTGGTAATATGGGGACTTTAATATAAGGCCCGTGAAAATTGTAGCAATGACCATGAATTTCTGCAAAAAACACCACACAGACAGGGCGGCATTTTCATCAAAAACTCAAAATTTCATTCAACCTGCCCATTTAATCCATATCCAGGTTGACATTGACCTAACACTGTACAGGATGAATGTTTTAAAATAAGGAAAATTTAGCTCAACGATACTGTGGTGTCCTATAGGAATTTCATTGCTGGTCTGGAGTCTAACACAAGCCGTGCAACATCAAGATACTTGGGAACTGGAAACCAGTGACTGAGAAGGCCTATGAACAAATTGGAATGAGTTCTGTGGAAGATTCTCTCTTTAATGACGGCCTTATAAAATAATGCACACATTAGTTTACTCTAAGCCACTGATTTCAACAGTTTGATTTCCCCATCAATAAATGGCAAAATAATGAAAACAAGTAATGGTGTTTTGCTGAAAGTTAATTAGAGATTAAAGGTCAAATGCCAAATGATTTGCAAACAAATTAGATCCAAAAGTACATTTCTTTCCAGTTCTTGAATTACGAACATTTTTCAAACTTTACTTTCCGTTTCCTCATTTTTCTATTTTTCCTAGTGACTGCAGCCTGACTTTAACTAAAACTGATGTTGTGTATACTTAACTGACAGCAAAAGGCTTTCTCTTCTGTTTCAGCATTTTTGGGATATGAAGAAAAAATAGTTCCCAACTTCAAGTCTCAAAATTTTAGTAATATGGTAGTATCTATGTGTATTAGATGAATGTTTGGGAATGCCAAAGTGATTATTTTGTTCAACACACCAATGAAAAATGAAGGGAAAAAAATATACAATGATAATGTTTGAATAGAAGTGATGCTCATGGCCGGACACAATATACCTTTTGGGTATTTATTGCTGATTAAGAAACTGAGAAACAAATTTGTAGGATAGATCTGACCACTACCATACTAGGAAATTGCTGTTCGACACACAGAAGATGTAATTTTGGGTACATTTTCAGTTATGTTTTGTTCTATTCGTAAAACATTTTCTCCTTCTTCTGTCAAAATACAATGTGCTCAGTTGATCAACACAGCATGGATGTTAGTGTCGACAACAGAAATTATGGTCCAGCCTAGAATTCATTTGTCAACAATAACATTACATATAATGCAGTATGTTGGCAAGGGAGATGTTTGTATTTTGGGGGGAAAACACTTGTTTTCTAGAACAGAAAAAGCAAAAACATTTAAAGTTATAGCTCATTCAATAATACATACATATAACAGCACAGACCATGGCATTAGAGTCTAAAGAGTCTACTATTAGAGGTAGCTATATTTACTGTATCTGGAGCTCAAGTATGCAAATGCAATTTGTACATTTAAGCATTTACTGAACTTCTTGAATGTAATGGAGATTAGAATATCAACAGCTTTTCTCAAAAGGGCATGTAGATGCACTGTGCTAATGTTTACAAAAGGGCATCTATTACAAAGAGATGTTTGATACTGAAGTTCATCAACAAACAACAAACACAATGTCAGATTAGATTAGTATATCAGTTACAGTAAACAGAATTAGCTGATTACTAATCATATATCCAGATTTCTCTCCTAATCATTTTTACTCTATCTACAGCACTCTAGTTTGTTGAAGATTACAATTGAGAGGTTTAAAATGAAATGGGTTGACTGTGATCATTTTCAGCATTTACACTGACTGTCAAACATAAATGTGTATCACTGACCCTTCTATCTCTCTCAGTCGTTTTTAGCCGTCTTGTCAAAAACTGGGTACAAAAACAACATTGTGATCAAAGAATACTGAAAATCTCTCGGTCCCTTGGGCAAGATTTTCCATGTGTTTGTCTACATGTATATGTATGTATGTCTGGGTTTGCATGTCTGCATGTCTCTATAATCAATGTCATCAGGGCTGCACACCTGTGAGTCTATCTAGGTTTTGATGTCTGCATATGCTACGAAATGCATTGCTTTGTGCACAGTTACTCCCTCCCCTCCCCTCTGTCTCCCCCCCACCCCCGCTATCATAAATCACCTCTGAAAAATCTCCCTGTAAAATCATCAGTATTCTTCATTCAGTGACAATGAATGAGTTCATTCATGAAATCACCACATCAACCCTGCTCACCTTAGCATATTGTCTTTTTTTTTCACTCAAACCGCAGACACTGAAACCTAGCGGATGACTCAAAGCTCTTAATAGTTAGAGGAGGTGTCAAGTGGGGCTCTGGGGGGTTTCTGACATTACACGTTGCACTGTACCGATATTGCCAATTGGCATGGCAAGTATTGAAATGGAACTATGTCATCAACCCGAAATAATTGAGACACAAGAAATAATTTAATCATCATAGGAATGATATTAGACCAGCTGAGTTGTACTTGGGAGTTGAACATACAATTTATAAATGCATGGAGGAATATTTTCCATGTCCTAATTTATATTCAGTGCACGTTGATCGCACAACTACTACCAAAGGGCACTTTTTATTAAATTTTCTGTGCTTTTTAGCGTGCCTGGTAAATCTAATAAAACAGAACAGACATAGTGGCTATATAGTCAGATGTGTCTTTCTTCTGGTAGTATGCAAACTTGAAATCAGTGAGTGCTTTGCTTGTAGAGTGCAATCAATGAAATATATATCTAATTGCCTGTATAAACCCTGTCAGTGTAATAGTTTTGAACTGGGCCCTATTGTTTTCCTGTGGTGGTTGGGTCTATTCACTGCATGATGGGGGTGCAATCATGCATATAGGTAAATTTCACATTTGTCATTTTTTCTGATATTTATGCATAATGATATACGATATTCCGTACTGTTCAAAGTTCAAGCCAAACTGTGTGCTTGTACCGCTTGAGTCTGAAAAGTTGAACTGTACTCCAGTAATACAAACACGGAGTTGTGTAGTAGTCTGGTACATGATAATCTAAAATGATGATAAACTGCTTCAGGGAATGTTTGCTCAATTCTGACCTGTACAGCACATTCCAACAGCACTAAGCTTCAATGCAAATTTATAGAAGAGTGTGTACATGTATGGATTCATGTCACTGTACACACAGACAGATGAATCTCACACAAACAACACATCACAAACACACTGCTGAAACAAAACAAATGTTATCTACTTGTTATTTTCTTTCCAGTATGAAAAGTAAATTTGTGTTGTTTTCACTGAAAACACTATCACCGCTTGTATATTAATTCATTATGGTGCCAATTCAGGGTAAGATTGAAAAAAATGACTTAAGATACGGAACACTAAGTTGATAATAATGGACATGGCTCACATTTGCGGTACTTTGGCTTCAACGAGATTCCATAAATTTCTGCTGAAGCTAATTTTCATGTAATCATTATGAAACCATCATGCCTGTGGCACTGTTAATTGACAATATTTTAATCAATTAAGTCGTAATTTTCAAAACACTCAGGGGGCTGAAAACCTTTCAAGGGACAATGGTTATGACTATTGATGATATCTTCATTATTTCTGCTCCGAAAGACATGCAGACTTTTTCTTTTTTACATTTTACCTCAACTACTGTATGTTCAAAAAAAAATCCAAAAAGCATTACTTATGCAAACATAATTGTACACAATACATCTTATTACTGCTGACAGGAAAAATTCTAACCCACTTTGTCTTCTACAATAACAAATTGGACATTTAACACATATATGTGTTGACAAGTCCAACTGTCTGCAGCAGGTATTTCCATACAATTTTAGAGTAGAACCAAAAACCAGTATTTTACAAAAGAAAAATATATCAAAAGATACAGCTATTGGAGCTACAACGAGATTGTGGTTGAGCAGCAGAGCTATCACTGTCTTAACAAAGTGTAATGTTTTGCATATCATTAACCCTTTCGGGCTGGATTCCCTATAAACTGGAGAATTTTGGTATGTTTCCAGATAGAAAGGCCTCAGAGGATTAGATTCCTCATCATTTAAATTGCAAATATTCAAATTTGCTAAATATGGAAGAGAGTAAAACTAAAAGGCAAAGTAGAATTTTCAGACTTCTTATCAGCTACAGAGAATGTGTAGTAGAACCTATTCTCTTTGTAACGTTTTAATATATTCATCTTGAGAAAGACTTTTATCCCCTCAATGGTGATGTGAAAACACTCCATCAATCGACATACAGAGAGTGCTTTTCACAGAACAAACACTGTAGAGTGCTTGTTACAAGTCCAGCACACTGAACAGTAGCGTGAAGTTCACACTTTCACTCAACAGAGCTGAATATATTTCCACTCAACATAGTCCACTGCTGTGTTCATTGGAAACAACCAAGGAAATAAAAAGCCAGCATTTGCAAGTAGTTTTTCTTTTAACAACCCTTTCACAAGCATAGTTTGGCCCAAACCTACTATTGTTATCATCAGCAATTGTGGATCTGTTCACAGGGAATTGGTATACATTGGATGAATGTACACTACGCTCAATCCTTAAAAAAGCGGTCTATAGCACACACAAACATGCACGCTCAGTACAACAATAGTGCAGACATATAGATATGAAATACATAGCACAGACATGTAGACATATACCTTAGAAATACATGTACCGGTAGAAATTCAGAAACATGATTAGCTTTGTATGAATAAGTGTATTTCCATTCATAAACATCTTTCTTCTGTCCTAAAAATTTTGACTTCTTGTTGTTGTTGTTGTAAAATTGGCTTTGAAAGCAATCTAGCCATGGATGTTTATGTTACATTTATGGTGTTTTTTTTGTGTCACAACAATTTATTTGAGTGCTTCCTCATGTTACTTGTGCAATAAATATTTCAATCATTTGATGTTTCAACAGAACAGGAGTTCACCACAGTGGTGTGGATGGAAGATATACAGTCACATGAATTTCTGAAAGGGTTGTAATTCTGAGCAAAATTCCAGATATTCTGAATGGTACATTATACAGTCTGTTAGGCACGGAGCAATGCAGTTGGGGCAATCGTCATTGTCTTTTGTGTTAATGCCAGCCAGGGGATACATAATTTATGAGTGTCATATTTTCTCTAATTAGTCTACGTTTAGGTTGGTATGGCACGTCCCTACCTACACTATACCACCCCGATGTTCCTGCTAATGGGTTCAACCTGACTACAACGAGCAATAAGGTTCGACTTAATAGCATCGGTGACAGGGTAGGTCCAACTACATAGTATTGGTGACAAGGTTAAAATTTCCACTTGGATACGAGCCGTGATTTGGTTTCCCAGACACATCCGAGGCACCAGTTATTGTCAACCACGCATCTGATGCATTGCACGTAATCACAGTTCAGTCAACATATTATTATGCTACATGGAAATTTAACGTGAACTGACCACATGCATAGCACCACCAGCTGTGCCCAACTCTCTATCCATGAATTTGGCATGATGGTTCAATACGTGACACTCTTCAGCCGTGACTGGAATTAATGAATGCTAATGTGTGCGATAACGTCAACCACTATCGGTGATTATCAGAAATGGTGTTTGTCTTCTTTTTTTATTAGCTTCCCTTCTCCAATTTCAAAATTGAAGTTTCACTTCCTTCATCTGTCATATTGCTTCACTGATATCAAGACAAAAAAAATTTTCTGCATGTATAAACAAATGTGTTTTGACTTTCCCATCAACTTTGACTCAGTCAAGCCTCTTTTGACCCTTTGCCAGCCAGACAGTATCACTTCCCCATCTGCCAAGTCAGTAAAAAGCCGTATTTAGCTGAAAGTGTACGTATTTTCACCCACTTGGCTTGGTCTGAAAAAGCAGCTTCAAATACCAACTAAAGCTGCTACAACATACCAAGCCAAGTGGGTGACAATCCCGGGGTGACAATACATATGGTTTTAGCTCAATACCGCTTTTTACTGAATTGGCAGATGGGGAAGTGATACTGTCTGGCAGGAAAAGGGTTTAGACAGGGTTTGAACAGATAAGTGCCCTTTACTGTTCAATGGTTCTACTACTTCGGAATAAAAAGGAAGAGATGAGTTCTACAGACTCAGTATACGTGAAAGATCACATGATGGCGGTACAAACAAACCCATGTGTGCAAGTGCGTATGGAAATACACATACTTCTATGTGCGTTTGCACACATGAGCTTGCTTGTACCGTGGTGCATTAGAATTCCAGGTTTAACCTTTTGAATCACAGAAAAAGTAAAGTATACTTACTCTGTAAGTAACCATACACCTCTGATTTCACCATCAACATCCTGCTTGATAACAGGCTTACACTCATTAACAGCAGCTTCTATGGCCCCCGGCTGCAACAGGACAGAAAATGTA
>LD344732.1:76035-118094 GCA_001465055.1 Ptychodera flava | reverse complement strand
TGCAAGTGCAAGAAAAATCTCGCCATGTGGAAAGAACGTTCCATGCTGTTCTGATCACATTTGCATATATGATCAATGCGCGTTACTGAAGTGAAGCGTCCGAAAATTGGAAACTTGAATGAAAATGAACGAAGAACGATATTTTGTTTCACCATATTTCTAAAACTTAGTTTAGAGCCTAAATTAAAGAATAAGCTAGATTACTTGCATTGAAAAAAGGGCAGTTCACTTTTTCCTGTCAACATAGTTCCATGTGCAAGCATATGTGTGTGCCCGTGGTATTGAGTGAGTCGTTACAGCCCTGACGTTCTTATTATAGCACCAGCTCGATAAGATAATCGGAACAATGGAAAATTAACACCTTGGGGATTAAAAATCTTCTGTTTGTCACCCGAGTTGGCAGGCAGCAACTCGGGTTTCAGGTACCATCAAAGTTAATGGAGCCTTCCCCTAATGATATCGCTATACGTGCTATGATAAACTTAGAATAATCTCAGCTGGTCAAAAAAGAGGACTATAGCAAACATTAAGGAGCACTGATATCTATACATGTTTGGGTACTGCTAGCCTTTTGAACCGAGCATATCTTGTTAAACATTTCCATGGATGTCATAGACTTGAAGAGATAAATTTATACTGCTTGTGATGGGGTTTATTGCACTGTTACAGTACAGTGGAAGAGAATCTCATTTCTCATTTAGGCTATTTCAATATTCCTGGTAAAGGACCGCCACTACTTCAATTGGATGGTATTTTTCACATTGAAACCTATGTGTTTGCTGATAATATTTTTGTTTTGTTTATCATACACAGTTTCTTACCTACTCTTACGCTAACATTCAAATGCCAAGTGTTCAATATGGCGATAGAGCAGGTATCAAATATTCAGTTTTGTCATTGATAACTTAATTCTAGTCCAGCCAGAACTCACTTATCAACAATGCATTGTGTTGGTAATATTTCAATATGCAATGACAGTGTTATATTTCAATATGCAATGACAAGAAAATTGTACTTTTTTTTCAATGGAACAAAATGATGAAAATATATGTATCAAAACTTAATACTATTTTTCTTTTCTTTCTACAACAACAATACTGACATATTTATAGATATATTGTCATAGTGAAAGTAAAACACATTTTCAGGATAGTTTGTGTAGGTAATTGCTAGCCCAAACCAGACTCTGTTGGTCAGTGTTGCTTGAATTTTACATGACAAATTATGCAGGTAGAAACAAAGCAATGTGTTAATTAATATGATCAATTTTGTGAAGTCAATCTGCATCTGAATCAAGAATATGGTCTCACTAACAAAAGAGGGTTCAATTTTCCCCCTTCTGACATTTTCATGAAAATTCTCTCCGAGCTGTTGTTTGCATGCCTTGATGGCACTACCAGTACAAGCTGTTTTGTGGTACAATGTATTCTAATCTGTAATCTGTCCATGACGATAGTTCCCTGACGCAATTAATCTGTTCTGAATAACATTCCCCTTATCTGTAGTCATGAGGCTAATAGTGTAGCTAACATTCAAAATTCAACTGAATTTTTGATGGCTCTTTGCTCTTTGCCTGCGGCATTTAAAAGAATATGACAGACTAAAGTTAAAACAATATTAGTAAAAGCAATTACGATGTTCCAAAAATAAACATCACTTGAATTCTCAGACTGTGTTGATGGATGTTAAAGGGAAGACTTATCACATCAAAACGAAGTCGTCGGAAATAGTTTGAACTGCAAATCCTGTGAGTGTTGAACATACTAGTTTCAAATAAATTCACCGGTAATTATCAACTAGAACTCTCTGGGAGATCTAAGGAGTTAAATTTCCATTACATAATTCTTACAATTGTGATACAGTTAAAAACCTTAATCATAAATGATGCAAATCAGGTTCAGTAATCATTTATTTAAAATAAGATTTTAGCCCAAAGTTCACTCCAGGATCTGCTGTGGTAAGATTCCGTTTTGATTTTCTGGACAATACACAGACAAAAGTATGTGTTCACGGCCTTTCAACAAATCTTTTACAATCATCAATGTTAGCGCCCTTCAAACATGTTTCAACAAATCTAAGGGCTTAACAACGGTGAAGTTATGGAGTCTTTATTATACTTTGGCTGTTTCAACTCTGTTGACTGGCTCCACTTGTGGAAATGACTCAGAGTTAAAGTAAACATTCAATGCAATAGTGGTTGGAGTATGTACGTTTGTAACGTTCATGTGACTATGCTGTAATGCACATAACTGAGACACTATGCTTTTGAACTTTTGGTATGATGTCAAACTCTGTGACTTTCTGAGCGATATGCAACTAGATAGGAGTACAAACACTGACCCATCGTCCCTCCACCCAGGGAGGGACGGTGACTGACCTAATGACAGGAGAGAGCAAGACGCCTGTGAAAAGGCACCAGTAATATGTATGATCTGATATAAGCAAACGAAAGGACAATAAATGCAAAAATTCAGAAAGAACAATAGGCTGAGCAGCTGAACAGGAAGACATTAATTGCATGATGAGAGAACTGACATTTGGTAATTATACCTTGATTATTTTAGTCTTTGCTGGACTGCTATTGTGATACAAACATTGCCATGAAAATGAAACCCTTAAAAATTAGAACAAAATACAAACTCCTGGAGTTTTGCCATGACCTGACCGACCTGTTTAATCAGACTCAAGAATCGATAAAAGAATTCTTTGCACGCAATTGATTTCAACCGACGACACAACAAAACTCAAATCAGCCCCTTCGTGTAAATGTCCTTGCGCTGTATATTTATTATGCAAAGATAAAATAGAACAAATATGGGCCAGCGTTCTGTTGACCTCTGACGTCACAACCGCTAATTTAGGGCTTCTGTTGTTTCAAGACTGCATTGTCCGCGACATTTTTATGGGCAGTTTTGTTTACTTTTCACGACAGTTTATATAGTATACACAAAAGCAAACATTATATTGTCGAGTTAAATCATTTCCTTCTATTTAGTCCTACGCCACATGCATAAGGTATCAAATTTTGATTAGTTGTAAATAAGTCTTCGTTTCCTGCAGAACATAGCTCGGACTTTAAAATGTTACTTTTTATCGGTAGTAGTATGACGTCATTACAAGCATATCCCACAGAGCTCGGGAATGGGTCAATACTAAACGTCAAAGATATTTGCTCGAAAATCAATAAATTGCAAGATAACAGAGACCTCATATGCCAAATGGTGACAGACTGGATAACAAAGGACGGAATACATTTTGAATTTTGTACATATTTTCGATAATAATGTGCACAGACGAGACATAATCGGTCTCACCTGAAACACGCGTACGGTTGAACTCAATTTGACCCTGTGCCTAGTTCCGCCATAATAACTTCAATTTTCCATTCAATGGATGTTTCAACATTTAAAAAAAAAACAAAAAAACTTCGCCACACATACGAAGTGGCTTTCGCACAGTGGTGTTCAAAAAATCAATGAATGTACAGCCTTCTCTGTGTGGATGCGAGAACCATTTTTAGGTACACAAACGAGAGTCGTTGCTGTGTACATATGACCTGGGAAGTACGGTATGTGGCTTACCCTGTACGCGAAGAACTGTTTCTGCTGATGTTTGGACATGGGTGCACTTTGCGGTCTGCCAAGATTCGGCACCGTCGGAGGCGTTCCCGTCCCTTGCTGTGGCGCAGCGCTCTCCATGTTTACCGTGCTGTCTGTATTCATTCTAATTTCGGATGAATCCGTGCGAACGCTGAGCCTCGAAGTCTTGAAATGGACCTCGGGAATTGTTCTGTCGTCGAGATTTTCTTCAGCGTCTTGAGGGCTGTATTTGGTTGCCTGCCTATCTGCGTCTATCACTAATTCGGCGGGGTTGTCCTCAGCCATCTTTATATCACGTGAAATGGATGACGTCACTTTATTGGATATATGCCGTAGGTGGCGCAGTATATTAGGAGTACGGTATAGGCATGTATTGGTGCGAAGCGATTAACCTGTTGCCATATCTGATATAAATACCGTCGAATATCACTTTTTTTATTATTTCTAAGTATTCTCTTATAATATTTGAATGGTTCAAGCTATTTCTTCATAAATTATCTGTTCATGTGCGAATTTTCTTTGAAAGTTTGTTTTAAGGAAAACTGGAAGTGTAAGCATCATGATGACATTGAGTCATCGCGGAACAGGACAAAAAGTCAACATCAACTGATCTTGGTGGGTGATACATAGATCTTTACACAGGCCTGTGCAACGTTCAAAAAATGTGCCACGTCACAATTGTGATTCTTTCTCATCAGTGTAATCATCGTCATTGACCAAGATGCGCGTTAACGAATAACGAGTAACTTACATAGTAACATAGCATCAAATAAGCTTACTGACGTGTACATGCATTGTACAGTCGATTTTCATCATCGTTTAGTGTTCTCGTTAAACGCACTGTGTTTTGTGTTTAGGCCGTGTTAAAGAAAATTCTTTGTTTGCCGTCCTTGGATTTTTGAAAACCTACCATATATGAAGAGAGTGTACGTTGGCAGGGACTGATATTGTGTCCTTGTAGCGTTTCTAGATTACGTTTGAACCAACAGCAACACAACAGTTATGTTCGTTGAATTTTATTAGTCAACAACAACAACAACAACAACAACAACAACAACACGACTTATAAACATTAACAACAATACAAACAACAACAGCGTTGGTTGAGAGTTGCATCGGTTCAAATAATGATAGTGTCCTTGTAGCGTTCCTTATGACATCCACATTACGTTTGAACCAACAACAACACAACAGTTATGTTCGTTGAATTTTATTGGTCAACAAAAACATTACAAATACGCATATACAACAATATACAAACAACAACAACCAGATGTTTGGGTACCCTGTGGTACCCCTAACCCAACTTGATCGACTTTTTTCGGCTTTTCGAAATTCAGCCGACGACTTATCTTAATATGGGTAAACAGTCTTTCACACCTTCACAAATCCCATGTCCGTAAGGATGTGAGGCAAAAAGGAAAAACCCGAGGTAGCCTGAACGGCTAGCGGTTAAATATTCACTCAGTAAGTGTACAAGTACATAGGTACATGAAAAGTAGTCCATAGGCCAAAACGTACTATGGCTCTTTGTTTCTTTCAGGACAATATTGTGGTTCAAAACATGAAAGGATGAAGAATTTTATATCAGCTCGGCGCTTGGAAATTTTTTAAAAAGCTGCCTACCAACTGCGAAATGCTTATTCATGTTGTAAAGAAGGAATATTTTGCTTTCGGAGACGCTTTAAGAAAAAAATTCCAATTTAACCTGAGGCATAGTCCCTCAAACCACAGCATGACTGTGCCTGAGGGTTCAGTAGTGACCACCGGGCCGGGACCTGCACGAATGTGATCAATATGTTCGTACCGGTATCTTCAAACACGATTGGAACTAATTTGGGATGATTGGATTTTCATATTTTTCAAATTTCTCAAAAGTGTTAGGTGCCAGATTGTTGAATGTTGCAATAATACAAATTACTCATAAAAACAAGTGTGTAATGTAAAAAGAAAAGCAGATGAAATCACATTTGTATATTAAATCGGCATTACTTCACCATCCAATTATCCCAAATGAAATTAGTTCCAATCGTGTTTTCAAGTTTTGATGATATATGTGATATTTCCAATAAGAACTGTATTTTTTTTAACGGTCTCCTATCTTTAACTGGAACCCCTGATCACTTGACCACACACACTGCTGTCACAGTTAGCCTGTAAACACTGCCTAATGAACTACTGTGTTGAACTCATCAAGGGATAAATTAATCGCTTAGCTAGAATTTGCGTAATTTACATAAATTTACATATTTTGCATTTAATTAGCAAACAACACTGAATCTAGCAATTATTATGTCTACGCATCCGCTCGATATACGTCCTGGTCATTGCGAAAACTAAGCTATAAAAATGATATAAAGTAAACGCCTAATACCAAATGAAGAAACTAAACAAAACATCGAGTCCAATTATTTCGGCCAAAGTTTATGAAAATCAGATTTCAACGACCTCCATCTGGCATCTTTCCTCTATGGCTATCATGATTATAAACATGTTCATTATGGTTTTTGTTTCTTTCTTTTCAATTCTTAGTAGGATTCAGTGACAAGTGAATTTAAAATTTCTCTCCCAACCTAGGTAGAGAGTGTACGTTCGGCGAGAGTTGCATCGGGTCACAATAGCATCCTTGTAGTGTTTCTTAGGACATCTATAGTACATACGTTTAAAACAACAACACAATAGTTATATTCGTTGAATTTTATTGATCAACAACAACGTGACTAATATCACCATAAACAACACTATAAATGACAAGAACAACAACAACACTGATTTCTTGGTTCCCTATGGGAACACCAGAATTCTGAATGAGCTTCATGATCAGCTATTTCGCCTCCAGTTAAAGTTTAGGGACATATTAGAAGTTGTTTTCGGTACTGTTGCTGCATTTATAGTAGACGCCTACTTCGAAAATGCAATAAGTTTCAGTTTACACGTACCGAACTGGAACCATAGGGGATTGCACAAAAGTCTGTCCCCAGGGGGAGGGGGTAGGGGTGTCTTTGTCTCAGCAAAAGGTTCCTCTTGCTATGGTTTATTTTATTTTAATACGTTTGACTATGATATGTATTATCAAGAAAGATTTATACTACCAACCTTTCTTTGCAGCTTTGGTGTCTTTGTCTTATGTTAGCACTGGTTTTGTAACGATTTCTTTTTCTCCTTCGCCGTGTCACCCTCGACAATCTTACGCGAAGTTAATTTTGTCACTGTGTTGCGTCTATTATCTGACTAGTTTGATTGCCTAATTCGCCAAAGCAAGCAAGGGTAGTAATTTAGTCTATTATCTGATGAGTTTGAGTGCCTAATTCGCCAAAGCAAGAAAGGGTAACTTACTAATCTGTGGACGTTGTCACCAGATATATTACCGGATTAACTTTGGCAAAGTTTGACAAAGACCCGGGGACAAAGACTATCGTTGAGGTAAAAATAAGCCATCTCTCTATGTAATATGACCGTTCCAAGTCGACCGGGTGGTAACTTTGTGAGTGCTCACATTTATGGTATTTAAAGTCTATGTCCGAGATATTCATAACCACACCATTGACACTTAAAAAACACTTATGAGATACTATAGTATATTTCAGTCAATCATAACCCCCTGAAGTATTAGATAGCAAACGCTTTATCCAGCTAGCTAGCCAGCAGTCGAGTCATTTCGAACTCGTTAATCTCCGTTATCTTGACCGAATTGAATCAAAGGCGCAAGTATACGATAGGGCGATACTCTACCTCGTCTAGGTTTAATAGGACAACTATCGGATTAAGCAGGGATTGTAGGGGTGACGTCTCTTTCCACAGGCACTCCCTCGACGGAGATGGCGACGGATGCGACGCCGTGCATTATCAACTTTCATCGAACATACCCATAGATCATCGAGAACAACGTTTTCTGGAAGATCTTGCAGTGATCGAGGTTTGAATGGATGGTGAGATCTATTGTTGATAGTTTTATACTTTGATGCTGACGTTTCGAAACCCAACTGTGGTTTCTCAACAGTCGCAAAGTGTTTTCTTTTCCTCAGTTTGTTTGTGATCAAGTTTTTTCTTTTGGTAGTTGTTGTTTCTCCAGTTCTAGTGAAGCTAGGAGGCTGACAGACGACAAAACAACACGGACGCAGAACGTAACAAAACAAACTTAACACGTACAATTTTATACTTCAGGCGGGGAGCCGTTTTCATTGCCTTAAATGCGCCCTTTTCACTGTATACCCAAAACAACCGTTCTAACACAGGCGCGTCGTTGTGTATTCTTATCTGTTTGTAATTTACTGAAAACTTCGTGGCCGACTTAATAACTGTTTTCTCACCGAAGGTAAAATTAAAGCGCGGGTATACGTGTTTATTATTGGAGAATGTAATAACGTCGTTCATAAGTGGCCCGAGACTAGTAATTCACTACGAAGATAGTTCGGGTGAAAATAGTGCGGACCGTTGAGTTTTGATACCTGCATTGGTGCTTTCTGGTTTGAACTTTAATTTGAAACAATTTTGTAAAGATAATTGTCTCCTTAATTGAAACAAAATGCAGACTTGTTGTGAAAGATAACCGTAGCATTGCGTGGTAATATAGAGAGTTAAAAGGCCCATGGCATGGAAGTAAAAGCAATAAACAAGAATTTCTGAAAAAAGCACCACAGGGGGCGCTATTTTCTTCACGAGCCCAAAATTTAAGTGGACTTGCCCCCACGAAAGATTCAACAGTAGTCAAGCTGACATCGACCTAACACCTGTTAAGAGGATTCGTGCTGCTGAATGTTTTAAAATAGGAAAATTGAGCTCAACTCTACAGTGGTGGCCTATTGGAAATTAATGAGTCATCTTGAGCCATGCGTTAAGTTGAAGTTCATTATGAGAAATGTCAGAATTTCGGTTTACAACAAAGTTCGTATACAATACGGAACAAAAGATTTCCATTGACCCTGCTAATACCAGTCTCCGCTTGCAAAGGTCTCTTGTATGGCAGCTTGATGCTCCCCGAAATCAAAACTCTCTGTAAATACTCACCCTTTATAATACGTTTTATAATACGTCAAAACTCTCTGTAAATACTCACCCTTTATAATACGTCAATCGTTGGCCAGGGTGAGTATTTCGAGAGAGTGGTGGATACACGTTAGTGCTAGTACTTCTCACGGCAAAGGAGGGGTGTGCCTTATTTCTCATCGGGGATTTGCATTAGATTTCATCATTTCTTGCCTACACTTGTAAACAAACAAACAAACAAACAAGAGCAAACTCTAACACTGCCTTGCGCAATATCAGACCCTTTAATATAACAATTTGATTACAGTAGTTTTTACGGCAGATCTAGGATATACACTTTGCAACATCCGTGGGCAGCAGTGTCCCTAAAGTGTAGCGCCCTCAGCGCCAAAGCATCTTTCGGGGGAACCATCCTCTCAGCGCCCCTAAAAAAATTCTTTACATCAGGTGGAGAATAAGGCAAGGGAACCCAGAGCAAAAGGTAAAATAATATACAATGTATGCTTTCATCAGCCCCTGCTTACCAACACAGCTCATACACGTTCACTGCAGATGTATTTCAAACTAATTTCCTTGTAATGCAATCATATATTCTGATGGCAAACTCTGAGAACAAAATAATGTAATGTGGTTCTCTGAAGTAGGCCAACTTGAATCTTATTGTTTGCAAAATCAGTGCTGGGCTTGACGAAGAAAACTGCACAGGGAACAGGAGGAACACACCCTCCTATGACTCAAGTATATCACATATTCTGATGTTGCCGCCTTTCAAAGGTGAAGTGGGGTGAAGATGAGGAACGACTCAATAAAATTTCCAGAAAGATATGTATTCATTATAACAGCTTCTGTATTCTATGTAAGACAATGTATCTGTAATTAAGCAAAATTCCCCAAGTCGTTGTCTGGAACAAATGATAATCTTAAAAAAATTTAGATTCTAATTCCTTCAAAACTGATGGAAGACCATTTTACCGGTATTACAGATGTAGCAGTCCGTATTGAACATTGCTAGCTTTGCATCACATGAAACAAAAACAAAGATAAATCAAATGTGAGGACATACATTAAACTACCTTGATACAACTTGTACATTGATTTTTACTGTAAAAGCATAATACAGTGACGGTGTATCAGCATTTCTTACCCCCCAAAAAAATTCGCACATAGTCATGTAAAGTTCTCCCTCATCAAATCAAGCAGATCAAAAGCAAGTCTTGGCCTCTAACTGCATTTTTTCATTGGCCCCTCATTGCCTTAAAAGACAAAGGGTTGAGCCATATTAAAAACTCGTAGTGTGTAAGAGTGGGGACTTTGTAAACATTGAGAAGAGTTATAGTTTAGCCCATTTACTGAACAACTCAAATTGCATAGGTATTTACCGTAAAATGTTTCAGAAAATATTTAGATTTTTTTTCAATATCACATCAAAGCTGGCTGTAGGATTTTCCTCATTTATATCGTAATATTTTAATATTAAGAATCTGTAACGTCAGTAATGCTACCCCTAGGTATGCATAAAACATACAGTTGAAAAAAATTACCATGCCTGTTACCATGGTGACTGGCCTAATGCAATAACTTATATCATATTCTCTAAACCTTTTTCTTATGTTCAAACATTTTTCAGAAAAAAGGCATTCTAAATTGCAAACTGCATTTTGTATCCATCTATCTTCATTTAACATTCTCCAGTGATCTTCATGAGACTAATCAAATTTTCCTCATGCGTAATATCCATGACTAGTTGTGACTGCTGACTGATGCTGCGCACCCTTTAATTGTTACATCTTGGAGTGTTCCAGAACGATTCTACCAAGAATTGGGTCATTCTATTACAAACTGCAGGGGGTACACCATTACAAAGAACATTCAACTAATTTTATGCATTATGCTTTCACAGACTTCTGAACCATTTGCAATAATATAAAATATATTTTCACTTATCTTAATACCAAACAAACATATAACATGACTTTTACAAATTGTCACATTTCATTGCCACATCATTACATCATTGTCAAGAGAAAAATAAAGCATGTCTGGAAATCTATATAAAGTTCTATTGGTTGTCCCAGAAATTTTCACATTTACAACTAAATTTGAAGAAAATTCTGGGCTGCAAAATTTTACAAATGTTATCTGCAGCACTACACTAATCATTAGCAAGATATAAGCTCTATTGTTTTATGTTAAAATCATATACAATTGAAGGGAATACCCTCTGTTGTCGGCAGACAGTAGCTGTAACATTTCATGATTTCTTTTTAGCTCCACTGTTAAAATTTAACAATGTGATATTTTTTCACTCACAGAAGATGCAACAAAAACTCCAGTCTTCAGCTCGTCAGTGCATTGTGTAATATTGACAGCACATAACATTGTGCATGCGCACTCTATCAAATACAGCAACCCTCCATGAGCAGCCTTTGGTACAACCACACTATATTGAAATGATATGGTTGGACCTCAGCACACATGGTGGGGGAGGGGGGGGGTGAGACGCTTGCTTCTCACCCCAAACTAACAGAACTACCTAACAGAAAATGTAAGGCCTATTACAACAAAATTTCATCACCGTGATTTCGCTTTTCAAGAAAAGTGTACGCAAAAAACTTTCCAGTTTGTCGCACCTATTGTCTGACCATCTTCCGACTGCAAAGACAGTACATATTACTGTACAAAAAGTTTACTAAATAAAAAGTTTGACATTCAAACTTATTTCTTATGTCGTAAAAAAGACATGGTACAAAGTTTTTCAGTCTTGAAGGCTTCATTAAAGATATGTCTCTATGATTTATATGATAGCTTAATAACTTTTTCTTAACTAAATTCATTGTACAACTGCAAAATTCAACTGCAAGTATTAGGAAGACTTCACAGTAATGTCTTTAAGAAACTATCTGTTCACCCCTTCATATTAACATGGTTAGGTCCATCTGACCATAATACACAATGGACAGTTTCTATTATTACTGGGTTTATAGGGGTGGTAAGGATGAATGTTTGGGTTTGTTAATCTATATTTGAGTAAATATGATAATATGTTTTGTTTGTTGTTTTGTGTTTTTTTATCAATTTCTATGTTCATCTGTAAACACATGTAAGGGAGTTGTAGATGCTTTGAAATATGTGTTGGTTTTGTTCAAAAACAACAAATAAGTTTATTTTTCATCTGTAGGACAGTAACTTCTATTGAAATGTTTGTCACAGATCCATCTATTGATCAGACATCCTTGACGTCAGGGTCTGGATGCGTTTAGCGTTGCAATCACGGCACAAGATGTGATCGTCCAGTGGATAGCAGCCACGTCCATCAGCATCAGATGATAGAAGCAGTCCACAGTCCTAGAGGAAAAGAAGGAAAATTACAATGAGTCATTGGGTCTTGTGTACAGGCCACTTAGAAATATACGATGAACTTAGAAATATGTTATCTACTTAGAAATATATGATGAACTTAGAAATATGTTATCTACTTAGAAATATACGATGAACTTAGAAATATATAATCTACTTAGAAATATACGATGAACTTAGAAATATATTATCTACTTTGAAATATACGGTCAACTTAGAAATATGCGATCTACTTCCAGTGTTGAAGAATCACACATACTATGGATATACAGGCAGGGACGTTTCTCACAACAGAAAACTATCTTCTCAAGAGTAGTGTGCCAACCAAGCAAAGTCAATACATTATTGACAAAAGACTTCTCTTTGATGTGAGAGCATTTTAAATATTATGTCTACTATTCCTTAGCTGATGGAAATAAATTTCCCGAAATTCCTAAAATTGACTGACCAAGTTCAGAGATGCTGTAGGTCAGAGGTCAGACGACTACAGAGTAATCGACAATAACTTTACAAACGAACATTACCAGACAGACAAATTGAAATTGTATGAAACAATCTTGGTGAGCTTTTCTCCCCTGACTGCCTATAAATGACAGGGTGCTGCCTGTTTGTAAATTTAACCCTTTAACCACCATGGTTTGGCCCAAACCCATTGTTATCATTGGTGATTTAGAACCTATTTTACAGAGAATTAGGGGTGTGTAGGCTATAAACCCTGCAAATAATTTCCTTTCATGTCCATACAGGACACCATTGTTCATGTACAAAACAAATACAGAATGAAGTATATTGGGTTCTAGGTATTGGGTGTGTCAGATATTGGTTCAACACTTACCTCACATTTATAGCATTGAACATGGAAACTTCTATCCATGGCTACAATACGCACAGTCTCCTCTTGGCCTGGCTCAGGCATGATAGGTAGCTGGCATACACTACATCTAGGGGCAAACTTCCTAATATTTTGGGGAAAAAAAATTAGGAAAAGACAAAAAGTCATGTTAGCTGGTCTGCATTTCACATATGCTTTCTGATTTAAACCCTATTCTACATGATTACCAGTAACATCATTGTCATTAACTGTTTTTTTAATTGAAGACAATTGATTGGCTTGGAGATTTCAAGCTGCAATCAAATAAACAGGATCTGTGCAGTGTCGCAGTGATTACAATGTGTTGGGCCAAGCTGTGAAGTTCAGTGACTTTGCCACAAATGAAAGTAAACAGCGCCATCTAGTGGCAAGAACAGACAACTAAATTTTGTTGACAATTTGATTGCAATATCTGTCAAAAACAATGGAATATGAATACACAAACTTAAAGAGATGGTTGGCATTTTCTTTCCTTTTCAACTATGTGCAAATTGTTAATCGACTGTCAAGGTTTGTACACGCCATATTGTATCAATTTGGGAATTATAAAAGCTGCTGAACTTATCACACTTTTCACTCTGTGCATATCAGCAAAATGGACACTTGGTATAATGAACTGAGTAATGTCCAAGCCTACACACATGTAAAAGTTACATTTCCATCCTTAGAAGAGACAAATCACAGTCTTTGTGACTTACCTGTGGAAGTCTTCAATACAGTGGATCTGATTGGTTGCATCCACAGTGAAGGGGACTCCATCCAGGCTTTTACCACAGACCACACAGGTGAAACAGTCTGGGTGGTATGGTTTACCAGTTGCACGGAGTATCTGTGTAGCAAGCCAAATAAAAAACAATGTCCGTCATTCTGCACAACATCTATCCTTCAATAACTCAATTTTCCTGATAACAGTTGAGTCTGGCTTACATATGGGAGGACACCTTTACACTAGATTATATTATAGCTTTGTCAATACCTGTGAATTTTGTGACGTCATACCCTTAGATTATTACTGATAATGTATCTAATTATCTAGGATGTGGTCCAAGACGTTTTGTACATCTGCAAATTCACTGACATAGCCAAAGCTATAAAATTATGGCAATAATGTACCCCCTCCCGGCTCATAATGGATGAAAGCAAGCTGAGAGAGGATACATTATTGCTGAAATCTAGTTCTTAATGGATACATTTGATGATCCATTTTCCTCGAAATTTAGACAATACAATTGTATTATCTAAATTTTGAGGAAAATTGTTATACCAAGAAACAAGCTCTCTGTTGGTAAATCAGCTAGAAAATTGAATATTCACACATGAATGAAACATGATACAGAGGAAAATGAGAACATTGTTTTCAATGGCATTTTCATATATATATATATATATCTTTAGAGACAATTACTGTTACATTGAAAATAGTTCCATAATTGAATGAAACATGATACAGAGGAAAATGAGAACATTGTTTTCAATGGCATTTTCATATAATATATATATATATATATATATATATATATATATACACAAAATGTATACAATGTGCCCTCCCGGTTATCACCATAATGGCTTTATGGCAACCTCTGAACTTGGGCACAGAGAGTACGGTATATATATATATATATATATATATATATCTTTAGAGACAATTACTATTACATTGAAAATAGTTCCATAATTTTAGGTTTGTTGAGCCAAAAACATTTTCTTGTTTTCTTTAAAGTGTGTTGAAAGTTTTGTCCGTGCAAACACAACGCACTGTGTATGGCAAGCAGTGTCTTTGCTGACAAATGAATTCCAGTTAAAACTGAAATTCAGTTGTCAACAATATCATTTGGATGACATTGCATGCAAAGAGGCTGGGATGACTAGTTGAGTATTCAGTACGTCAACTTGACTTTCGGAGTAGAAAACAGACCAAACTACTTGATATTACATCAATTGTTACTGTTACGGTGGCTTTCAGAACATGTCAGAATTCTTGGGCTTTTGCACAGACATAATTCATTCCCATTTGAAATTGCATGAGTACTGGTTTCAGAATGCAGCGAGTGCGCATATAAGCTGGTCGTCTGGCATTCAATTGAGATGCTTACTACCTGACTGAAAACCTTCCCTCCCTAGCAGAACTAATAGCATAGCATGATGCATAAACCACCTAGGGACTTTTACTAGGCCATTCACTGTCCCGTCACACATCACTGATTTGGGTTTTCAAGCGCAGGATTAGTCACGGTATGAGCACCTGCACGCTCTGACGCTCTCCAGTCTATTACCAATGGGAGTCAGTCATTCAGAGCCTCTCCTGTAGAAAGGAGTCCATTGTGATGGGAGTTCACGCAAGCCTGAGTGTGTGAGTTCAACGGTGACCTGAACGCTTTGCATGAATGTACCCATTATGACAGCATCAATTGTGCTCATACCAGAATTCAAGAGTGGCCTTATGAGTCTATGTGTCAACACATTCATGCAACACTTTATACGTCATATCAACGCACTGGAATTGAACAGGCTACAGATAACTCCCAGACTTTAAATGTTTCCTGTACCATCTATCATCTTAATCCCAAAATTTACAAATTTAATCAGCTTTTCCTAACACAGGTCAAGCTCCACAACAGAATACAAGAGTAAATTGCACTGCAAGTGTGTTTGAAGAAGACCTTATAGTATTAAATACAACAGGTAATATCTGAGTTGGAGCCTGTCCAAACAGAAAGATGGAATTTAAAAGCATTCTTAATCCTTATCCTGCCAAGTTCATATTTCACCATCAGGTCAAGTTGGTTAAAACTACTGAAGCATAACATGTCCCATATGGTGCATTTTAACAAAAAATTGAACATTTGAAGGCCCTGAAAACACAGATACTAAAACAAGTCTTTTACCAACTAAAGCTACTATAACATACCAAGCTAAGTGGGTGAAAATACATATGGTTTTGGCTCAATACCGTTTTTCTTCTGACTTGGCAGATGGGGGAGTGATACTGTCTCGCAGGAAAAGGGTTAAATTCTAAGACTGATCATATTTCTTTCCTTGAGTAATTTTATCATTTATAATCTTGCCTGCTACATTTGAGAAATTAATTCTGACTGATTGAGCATTACACGAATAGAGGAAAGTGAAGGGATGTGTGACTACCAATATAATCATCTCCCTAAACAGTACACAACTAACACAACTAGAAATTCAACACTTACCCTATCCATGATTGGTTTAGAACACACTGAACACTTCTCCAGAGAAGCCTACAGATTTGAATAGAGAGATAAACATTACAATTATATTACTAAATCATTTCACTTTCATTAATTCGATGAATATCTGCATTTCTTCTGAAAGTACATGCTACACTGAAATGTGTGTACGGTATGCATGGACAGTTTGTGAAGTTATATTCTGACATATTCACATGGTGTCTACTTCTATAACTTTACACCCATGGCATATACACATTCCATAAAATTTGAGCTCTATTATACTTGGTATTCCATTCTGCTGCTCCAGTTTTGACATGTGGAACACATAGAAATTGTCAATAAAAATTGAAGTTCCCCCACTGGGATGTTCTCATCATTCCCAAGGGATTGGAACTCTGTTACCGGGGCGATGCATATCATCATCCACACATCAGTACATACACCAGCTCAAAAAAATCACAGATATCTATCAATGATTGGAATTGATGAGACTGAAAGATCCATTGCTCGAGGGCGCTTCATCGCGAGTAAGAGGGGGGAGCATGGAGAGCTCCCTCGAGCAACAGATCATTTATGAGTTGATGTGACCAATATGTCTGCAAGGTCAAACATCACACCTTCTACTTGTGTTTGTTGATGAGAAAATTCAGTGTTCTTCTACTAATAACCATGTAGATAATTCTAATAACACAGGTGTTCATGAGATATGTGATATCCTTGGAAAATGGGCAGCCTTTTCATTTTTTTCTTTTTGAACAGCGCCCTCTGTGGCAACATAAGGTAATGGATAATGTGATCTCCTGTAATAATTAGAAGAACATTGGAGTCCCTAGAAAAGTTTTCTCAAAGGTCTATGGAATAATTGAGTGTTTAAATTGATGAACAGAGAAAAAGCCCGTGAGGGAGAAATGTGTCTGCCACTCTTGCAAATAATAAATTGTTGAATCTGTATTTTAGAAACATCCAACTTGCAAGAACAAAGTGAGGTGGTTTGTATCAAACCTACATTCAACAGAACATTATCTTCCATATGCTTGAACATCATCCATTCTTTCAAATACTAGATGAAACAAAACAATCTCCCTGTACTCACCAGATAACATTCTTCACAATACGCCTTGCCCTCCAGAGCGTAGAATGGCTTGCCACGTAGCTTGGTGTTACAAGTCATGCACGTGAAGCAACTGATGTGAAATATCTTGTCCATAGCAGAGCAACCATTGTCATCGCCCTTGACCTTCTCATTACACTTGGCACAAGTACCTGAAAGAATGCATACAGAAAGCTTTGATGTCAGAAACTTTTTAATTATTGTCTATCTTTGATTTGATTTGTAATTATCAAACGTAACAAATGCTTTGAAGTGGAAAATTTCAGCTTAAACTCTACATCTGTTGCCACGTTACAGACTGAGCTATGATTAGCACTCCTGCGTATGACAGAGTGCTAATGAGAAGGAAAATGGCCGCGCTAACGCTCACAATACTAAGAGTGATGTGCAGGCCTGGAACTAAGAATCTTCCATTTATGATTCTCACATCCTGATTCTCTGATCACAAGCAGTGTGTTCTGTTTTTGTTTTGGACAATTACTTGTCAGCACTGCACTAGAATATGAAAAGTGAAATATTTCCTGCGTAAAAGGCATCTGCATTGAGTCAGATGTGCATTAGCTTACTTTACAAATCACACATATTGTGAGTCAGATACCTACATGTACATATCTGTCAATACTTAGGGCTCCTCTACACTATACCCTATACTTTAACACTTTGCACCCTGAATGTCTCCCAAAATCATAATCATAATATGACCCCCTGGTAACCTATGAGTCATAGGTTACCAGGGGTCAAGGTTCAAGAGGTTGACAATAATCTGTTGGCTCTTTCTCCTCCTCTTTCCCTGTATCTTTCATAGTTTTGTATAAGGCATGAATATACGCTGTTTGAGTCTTGAGCATACATATCACACTAAAAGACAAACTTTGCCATTGTTGTACATTTTCCAGAATTGCCAAAAAACCATGACGCATTGAGAGAGTGGACCAATGGAAATGTCAAACTTTGTTAAATGGAGGAGTATAGTTACCGGTATAGTGTTATTCACATATTGAAGGTCTACAAGCAGCATTTCATAACGATGAAGCTGGATTTCTACTTACCAAAGAAATCAGGCTCAGCAGCATTTTCCATATTCTGCACAAGTAGATTAGTGAGTGCATCCACCTCGGCTTCAGTTCCGGTTTTATCTGGTTTGGCAATGGGTTGGTCCGAAGGTTTGGGGACAGTATATCCACCAGCAGCAGGCTGCTGGCCGGCCGGTCTGTACATCTCTGTCGCGTACTCTTCTCTGTTAGGTGGGGTGTAACTGCTGGTGGGCTGGGCGTATGTGTTGGCCGGTGGTGGGTAACCAGCAACAGGCTGGTTGAATTTGGACTGTGGAGGAGAGTAGGTGCTTGCCGGTGCTGGCTGTGGGGCGGGGGGCTGGGGGTCTTGGTAAGTCACTGTGGTGTGTGTATAAACCTCCCTCTGCTGGGGCTGTGCTTGAGGTGTGTAAGTTGTTTGCTGGGGTCTGTGATATGTCTGTGCTTGGGGCTCTCTCGGTTGGTAGCTCTGAACTTGAGGGGCTGGGGCAGGTGGTGTGGGTGCATTATATTGTTGAGCTGGAAGGGAAGGAGTGTATTTCTGGTGGCTGTGAGATGGAGGAGGTTCGTAGGAAGCAGGAGCAGGTGGCGGGGGAGGCGGAGGAGGGGAAGCTGACTGGGGGACAGAGTGTGTTTCAGTTCTAGTATAGGTATAGGTCACACCAGGAGGGGGGGGGGGAGGAAGGTCATCATTGGCTGGAGGAGGGGGTGGGAATGACTGGCCTCCCTGAGGGGCGTAAGTTTCAGGTTCTGGAGGAGGGGGTGGCGGTGGTGGTAGGTCATCAGTTGTGTCCGCGGTATCCCCATACGCTACTGGCTTGTACGTTGGTAGACCTGCAGAAAGATAGACACAACCAATTACAATGATGCAGCCATACCAACAATGCAAAGACATGGGAGTGAATGTCTACAAACACAAAGAATTGTCCACAACCAACAGGAAAAAGACACAGAACATGAAATATTAGCATTAGAGTAAAACACCATAACTCGAAATATTAAAAGATACCAACACTAACACAGCCAGAGTAACAAATGCAAACACACAGTGCTGGAATATTACAGTGTATATTATAGCTAGCAATGCTCGCTATATCTCAGCATTGTATGCAACACAACTGGTACAATTAATTCAACATGTTCTAGGAATATCGACTGAAAAACACCCTGTATAAAGTTACTTTTAGAGACCCCATTCCACTCAACCTTAATGCAGGTTAAATCTTGGGTATGGCATATGATAACATTGGGAAGGTTTTTCCAATAATTAGTCCAAAACACACACATAATTGATACATCTGATACACATAGAGTGAACTATCTTCTATGACAATGTTTTTGTCATACTAACAAAACTTACATATAAAAGCTTGCTTTTTAGAGCATCTATAAGTTTGAGTATTTGAGCAACAGAGGAACAAAATCAGTTTTTGTAACTGCCTTCCTGAGGATTACAAGTAGTGTTTACAAACTGACTGAATCTTCGGATTCTGTTTAACTTTTCTCTTATGACTAACTTCTACAAATGCATCCTAAAAAGACATCACTCAGAATTTTCAAACATCCTAAGGGTTTTATAATCAACCTGACAAAATTTTCATGCAGTAATGAAAATTTCACTTCCTCATGGGATTTTAATATGTGAACCACTCTGATTGCAGAATTCTTAGTCGAGTCAAAATTTATCCTGTTAAATATTCTCATTAAAACCTGAAAATAACTATTTGCATGGTGGGGAGTAGGACAGCCTTGCCACCATGGCTGTTTCAAGAAACGTACAGCTGATTACATGTGATGCTTTTTGTAGTTGGATACACAGTTACGATAACTGGCTAATCACTGACGGCATACAAGGCTGTCTGCTTATCTGACTAAAACTTGGGTGCCTTGAAGTACACAGATTTACGTTAGAAATTGCAAATCACATTAAGCAGTCCTACTGATGACTCAGTGACCCCAGAAACTATTTGCACTTTCGATCGTTAATATAGTTGTCAAGGACATAGAGTAGGCCCAGTGACACAAATCTACTTTGATGTGATCATCCGGTACGATTGTCTGAGTCATAAGTCTGGATTCTGAAATTCACATTTGAGGTAGTCTCTTTTTTCTGTTGTATCAACATCAAAATCAAAGTATCGTAATTTAGAATAATCTGTGAACATTGCTACATGTATGGTTGCTGGCTTGATCAATCTTGTATTGAACTCTCTTAAAAGGGGCAATAGCTGTAACTGCTGATAATATTTGAAACATTTTTTGTTCAATAGAACAAAAAGCCTATTCTTCTCTCAAAAAAAATATTGAAATAACCAGTACTCAGTATTAGACTTCCAGACACTATGCACTGCATACAATATGCAACTAGTCTGCTAGTAAGTAAGGATTTGTTGTAAGGACTTATTTGAAACTTGTAAAGTAAATATAGTTATCAAGGTGTTTTTAAAATATCTGAAATCTTCACATAATTTACCAGACAATTTTTTTAATGTTCTTAACACTGAACATTTTAATTACCACATTTCATCATGGCTTCACATGTAACGTCAAATTGATTTTCAGATTTCTTTTTATCCAGATGTTTTGTGAAATGAACGATCATATACCTAACGCTGGAAACCTAAGTCAGTGTTTTCAAATACCACGAATTGCTGGGGCATTGCTAGTAATTCATTCCTGACTGTGAATATCATTTCATCGCTCTGTGAGTTTACCTACCCTTCACCAAAAAATACTGTTACACCCATTTAAATTATGCATAAGGCTCTCCTGTCACACACATAGATGGTTGGGGAGGGGAAAAGGGAAGTGAGGGGAAGAGGGGAAGAGGATATGAAATGAATAAACTGATTAAGCACATTAGCAAGTGCACATATTTACCAATTAAACACTAAAAAATGTCGCAAAGTATGAATGCAGTTGTTTACAGTTTTTTATACAAAACATACATACATACTTGAACCACATACCCAATTAATTAAGCAAATGTAGATAACGCAACAAGCTCGGACAGAGTGCAGATTAGTGCATGCAGCCACAGTGTAACATTAGTGATAACATATCCTATGACGGCACAAGGCAAAAAATACAAAAGCATTGACATTAGAGTGACAAGAAAGTTGACACAGAGCCGGTGCATTTGATTTGTACCTGCGTTATATTGCGGTCGAATTTTAGGCTTTGGTGGAGGCGGAGGCGGTTGGCCTGCAAAAAGTGGGCAAGACATCAGAAAGTGAGCATCATTTGTTACTGAACTAAAAACATTCACAAGCTTTAGTATTAATCTTCTAACATGGCAAAACTATAATTCTACATGTCGCATTGCAAAAATGAAAGTATTTGGACTATAGCCACGGATCAACTGAAACTGTAGAGGGCAACTGTGATTGTTTCAGATATTTCAAAAGATTTTCACCTTTATAGGGTGTGATGAAAATTAAAAGATTGACTTTGAATCGAGTGTAAATAAACTTGACAATTTCTTGCACAATTCCACAGGAGATATCCAAAAGATTTTTCTGACACTGTTAGTGACATCTGTACCGGCTAGTATGAAGCAATCAAACCAGATTACTCACATTAATTGGCCATATTCCTACAAAGGATAAATAAAACACACTGTCCTGATAATATTACTTTCAATCTCAGGAATGTCTGCCCTCCATACAACAGTTTGACACAATGACTATAGTCTCACAACATTCAAGAACAGCATTGAGTTCCAAGACTCAAGAGAGGTTATGCCAGATATTCATCGCTCATATTGTCACGGTGGACAATTCAAAATTAATGGTACAGTATAAGTATATGTTAAGGTGTAAAACAATGTTATCTGCATGCTGTAAGGAAATGTAAATTCAATGTTAATGCAGAGAGCCTGAAAAAAATTAAATTATTTCGTAAAACCATAATGAAAATTGTCATCTTCCCAACTTCAAATGAATATTAGAAACACATTAACCTTATGAACCCTGACCTCCCAATGACCTATGATGTGACCCCTGACCCCATGATAACCTATGAAATCATGCATGGCTTTGTCCACACCTTCTCAAACAGGATTCAAAGAGTTAATCATTTCATTCCTTTGTGAGTAATTTCATGGAAATGTCTGTGTAACATTACGGAATGTTGATTTGATGTGTACAGTACAAGTACATGTACATGCTTCCAGCAAAACTGGTGGTATGGGAGATGCAACATGAAACTGACATATTCATGATACAAAAACGATACAGTATGTTTGGGAAATCAAGTCTGTATTATACAGTATAATGGTGAAATGTACAACTTGTCACTGATTGGTCAATTGGCAAGTCTGAATGGAATATAAAATGTATTGTGACAATATATTGCTACAGGTATAGAGGTATTTTGAGCTTTTTGAAAAGGGTAACACCAGTAGTGTTCATGTATGTCAATGTCAATGTCATGATGGTGCTTGACTAATATGGAAAAGCTGCAGGGTCTGAATTTCATCATGTCCTTAGATGTACAGTATTTGTTGATTTTGTTTTAACCCTATTTCACACAAAGTTCAAACAAATGTAAATGCTCTTAAAAAACACAACTATTGCAAGGTGCACGTAGTTATGCATTACTAAACAAACGTATGGGAATGGTATCAGTGTCTACGCAGTCCAGGACTACAGAGGGCGCTACTTTCAAACACTGCAAGATGCGATCTTTGTGAAACAAATTCCACTGGGAATTTCATGAAAGAGTTAAAAAGACGATTGACTGAATCGTTCATCAAAATTCAGCCCCTTTAAGAAGCGATGAAACAGTCACTGAGAGAGACGAATGAATGAAGTGGAAACCTATTTGCAGATGATGTCCGTGGTAGACAACAGTACCTCTTGGAGGTATAGGGGGTGGAGGATCTATAGAAGAAAGACGGAGGAGAGAAAACATGAGAAAAAAAGAGAAAAAAGGTAAGAAAAAAGAAGTAGAAAAGAGATAAAAAAGATGAAGTGCAAAGATGGGGTAACCTTGGTGACGATGATGGTGTAACCTTAGTGACAATGAAGCTGGTGTCACTTTGTGCAGACAGTATGTAAAAAGTTTTTATAAGAACATAGGTAGAAAAAAGCTTGATTCAGAAAGATTTGATGGGAGAGAAGGAGGTAAATGTGCGTTTGTCTTATAATACAAAACACAAGTGATGACATTTTTGTTCACTGACGTGCAGTGGATGTTTCATTTGCTGTGAGTGGAATTGTACGGCTAACAAAATTATTGCAACAATTTTGTGTATTTCCAATCAGCATACAACATTCTGTAAGTGGCATCAAAATTAATTTTCAACAGATCTGACCACGTATTCATCACTACAAGTCACAAGCAATGTATACATAAGACCATGTACAATGTACGGTACGACATCGTAATCTAACAGAACATCTCTGTCGATGAAAATGGACCAGTACATACTTGAAGCACTGTAACACACCATGAATGTGGATTGGAGGATTTTTGTGTGATGCTATGTATGCAAATACCATATAATCTACATACATGCAAATGCAATATAATCTACATATATGCAAATGCAATATCCTCTACATATATGCAAATGCCATATCCTCTACATGTATGCAAGGCCACATTTGCCGATGGGGAATGTTCAACAGAAAATGGAAATTGCAAATTTTTGCAAAGGATTTTCTAAGACTGTGCCACATTCAGGAAGCATTCGTGTGCCAATGAAGTGGTATAATGGGATGAAGATGTGGTATGCTATATACAGGGTACAAGCATAGCTCATTATAACTTCACTTGCTTTGAACTATCAGTGTATGACTGGACATCAGTGGTCATTGACTATCAGTCAGTGTGGAAATACAGCAAACAGCACAATACTGAGCATGACAGAGCACAAGTTAATGCACACAGATTTTTCAACTGTTTACTTACCCTGTCAAAGTCATTTAACAGATCGGTGACTTTCAATATAAATTTCCCACAAAACAGTCATAATTATTTTGTTGTTTTCCCATATGCTTGAGTCAGTGACAGCAATACTTGTACAGATGTTATTTTTCGGACTCATCGACACAGCAGCTTTTTCGTGTCTATTCACCCTTTACTACTAACGTTGTACAGTGTTTTCCCCAAAGTTTGGTAATACAGAGGTACATGGGAAACGGTTGGAGTGCACCAAGCACCATTTCTGTCTCATCCTAATATGATTGCATCGATATGGGAAACCAGAAAATGACAGGGTGATCCCTGGGAGAAATTACTCGGATACTTCCCTTCACAAAAACAACCAACCAGGATTTGACTATGTACATGTACACAGCACGGGTACCCATACAAGTATGTGTAAACTGACTCAAACAATAATAACGGAATGGAACTCAAAATGGTGACAGAGAGCATATTCAGGCAGGCCTTTAAAGGAAACAACCCACAGAACACTCTTTGAGATGTTAAAATTTCTCATTAGGACAGAAGGAAGAAGTGTTATGTTAGGCAGGGCTTTACTACAATTGTAAGCATACACAAGTATTTCTAAACAATAGTGCATTGAGGATAATTACCTTTATTGCGCCGTGGGTTAGTAGAAATAATTCCTATAAAAGCATGCGGAGACAAAAAAAAATTTGAAAGAAAAAATCATTAAAAGTGTGCACAAGTCTGTATATCTATTTTCTACAATGTGCTGAGACCAAAACAAAACTTACAGAAAAGCAACTATTGACGAGAGTGCTATACTGCAAATTTGAGTTTTCAACCAGGAAGAAGATTGGCGAGATGTCTGTAACAAGTAGTCTCATTGGTCAATGTTTTCAACTTGACCAATGAGGAGCTGAGAAAATTAAGCAAGATGTCTGTAACACTCCCTCCTATTGGTCAAGTATGTCTTTAAATATATAAATATTCTTTGATTAGCATTTTGAGATTTCAACTGCTTGAACAAAGACAGTTTGACAAGAAAGCGACCGAAGCTTTGTAGAAGCGTTATGACTTATCCCTGAAGACCTGCACAAATAGTAACAGACACTTTGTTATTTCATACTAGTTTTGAAAAAAACATTTCTTGTTTCAATAGGTCTTGGGTTTTCTTCAGGTTGGACCATAAAATTACAAATGATAGCACTAACTTTTTGCTGAGAAATGATATATTTTGCTAAATCAAAACACTGAATGTTTTTAATTTTTGACCGCGACATATAAATATACCTTAAACCCATATCCCTTCTGAAATAGTTAAAATTCAACACAACTGCATGTACAGCCTGAATTTCTCATATACAAGCATACATGTACATCTACAGCACACAACCAGCCACGCAGCCATCATGCTCATTTATATAAAAGCAAAAAAAAAATATCAAAAGTGCAAGCCATACATTCATGCGCTTTCAGCCATAAATAAATCAAACATACCTCATGCCACATAAAAATTAGAAAATTAGTGAAAAAAAAATGTACAAATAAAATAAATTAGTTTTGTTAGCGGATTTCAAGACACTACCTTTGGTAGCTTTCTGGCCATGCTGCAGATAATCTTCACTAGCTGTTGTGCCCTGGCGAGCAAACTGAAAATCAGAGTTATTATAATCAGTCCTGCTGGAAGACAATATTGTAGAATAAGAGTCTGGCCCAGGCGGGGGAGGAGGTGAAGGGTGTTTCTGTCCGTTTTGCTGACCTGTAGCCGTGAACCTTGGCTTGGGGGCGGTCACTGGAGCAAACTTCCTGGCGCCGCCGCCTTGGAAAGTTGGGGTTTTGTAAGAGTAGGAGTAGCTGGTCTCTGTGGTGACTGCGCCTGGCTGAGTTCCGCCTCCGTCTTTGACTTCAAGTGCGGCTAGCTGTTGTTCCAGTCGGTGCTGAGTTGAGCCCCTCTGTGGCGCTGGGTAATCCATCTTGGTGTCTGTCGTGTTCCTGAAAATTATGACACAAAACACAGGGCTGAGTCAATAAAGCTTGAAGAGAATGCTGAATTTGTGATGATTGGTACATGAAAGTTTCACTAATTTGCCCGACTTCAGTACACAGAAGGGTATCAATGAAGTGGTACAGTACAGCTACAAGCCACAGAGTTCTTTTGAAAATCATAACACACAATCCCTTTATTAGCATGATTTCCCCTATTTCAAATCACATCTAGCAGTACATAGAATACAGATCACATCATAATAGTGCTGTAATGAGCCATAAAAGTGCTAGCATTTCAACTACTGGGCATCATGTCCTGTGCCAATTGATACTGTACACTCCCATATCCATGGTTCATCAATGTAACTTCTCTGCACTGAACTGATATGCCATCAACTACATGTACCACACATCTCCGTGATGGCAACACAATTTTTATGTAATACATGACCTGACATGCAACTGATACAGAGGGACTTCCAGACCTTTCTGAATCAACTGAAAAAACTTCTGAAATGTTAAGCTACTGTACTGATCATCTACATGTATGAATGCTTGGACAGACGTGATCAACTTTACATGTCAAAATGTCCAGTAACTCGGCTGGTATGCCAGCTGACTAGACTACAGTCATTTTTCAAGTATTTGACGATGTCTCATGAAAAGAGTATGCTCATGTGAACTAGATTTATTTTGATTCACACAAAAATAATCCTTGTCAGATAACGGCAGTATTTGCAACTGTTATGTGGAACCAATGAGACATTAACTTAACACAGCAAACATGATAACGAGATCCGATTTGTTCTCAGAACCTACCCTGCTCATTGTTTACTGAACAAATGCCTCCACAAGATTGTCCAAAAATGCAAACATCATTAAGTGATAAAACGAAAATAACGTTTGAAAAATAACTATGAAGGATTGTTGGGCTCTTAAAGGGGCAGTTCTCAATCCCTGGCTTAGTTCCCTTACTTACCCTATGTTTTCCACTGAAATTTTCATCAAGTTTAGTAGTCACTTTACTTTTTGCTAAAGCTGATGAATTTCCTACAGTAACACTATGATTGAGTAGGGTAGAATTTATTGGCAAATTATTGCCGTTGAAGAGAGCTGTCTTGTATCATTGCATACAGTCTATAATACAGTACCGGTACCATAATGCAGCTACTGTCATGTGAATGATTGCAATGGGAATGCATATCTTTCAAACCTATGCTGTGTACTTTTTTATACCTCCACTCTATATAAAATTTGAAAACTTAATTTAACATCACGAGTATTTGACATTTTTATATTTTTATAATGATGTTTATTATGAATCAGTGATACCATACATGTATATCCACATGCACACATATGATACTGAACTCTGTCCAAACATTTTGGATGCTTTTCTGCTTTTAGTTTTAAATCAGGTCACCAGACTAAACAACCATCCTTCTATTCACCCTGGTGATATAGTTTACAGGGCATTGTGTATTTTTGGCAACAGTCAGTACTGCTGTACAGACATGTACCACAACAACACTGATCTCTATGTTGCACAGATCACCCAACGCACTTCAAGTTCAACCGATACTCAAGTTGGTGGTGCCTGGTAGATGGTATGTCCCAGGGCCTTGAGAACACATGTGATGCGACCTTTGACCCGGTGAAAGTTTACCACCTCAAAGCATGCAAAGAAGATGGCACCCTAATGTTGAAATTATATCATCGCTTTTCTTGCAATCATTCATCTAATGTGCAAGATGTTTGCCCAGCGGCAACTCTCTCTCTCTTTACCGAGAACCGATAGTTCTACTAATACTCAAGGAATGTATGTAATTGGTCCTGCTATTTATAAACATGGACTCATTTCAAGCCATTACAAATAAACTTTTCTAGTCTAGGACCTTCCTCTCTCCTCAGTACACACTGGGTGGAAGTATACATGTAGCGTATACAGCACCTAAGGAGAGTATGCACAGAAGGAAAAGTGTTGCTTGTCACTTGTACATGTACATGTATCACCGGTACCTCCCTAAAATCATTCAAAAACATGAATATGTACTACTACTACTGTACCTTTGAGCACTGCATACACATTGAGTTCAATGCCAGAGAAAATGCACCAAGGAGATCGATTATAAATATACTGTATTGTACTTGCACAAAGTTATCAAATTCCTCAACGAACATGTGGGAAAACTCTAGCATTATCTTAGTGCAACCTTTGAAAACACATGGTTCCAGGTAGATGCACAGCTTTTGATGGTTTGGAACCAATAATCATTGTATGTCTCTAGAATGTACCGCGCATCTGTGTTAGTATAAAGAATTAGATTGTCCAGTGTGGCAAATTTCCATGGTCCTGAACATGAACAGTTTTTGTTATGGAAGATTTGATTCACACATTTCCAAAGTACTACATGTACTGTACTGTGTGGTATGGTGTTTTCTATGATGATATTGGATCATGTTCACCTTGTAGTTTACTGCAGATCAAATCGCACCACAGAAAACACCATATTTAGGGTTGTACATGTGTCCAGAGGTCAAAGTTCAAAGGGTGAATGGGGTGAAGAGGTTAAAGAAGTCAAAGCCTTTCCTTGTATATTGTACATGTAACTACACATGTACATGTACGATAGAATGGACGAAAGCAAAATAGAGCGAGTTACATACCTATCATTCACTGTGTATATGAATGTAAATGTCTGATGCAAAGAACTGGTGGTGGCTGATGATCTTTGACCCTACAGTTGGTACACAATATTCAAGATTGAATAATGCTTAACAGATGGGTAACCAAATTTATCTATAAACAAGGAAGGAAACAGCTAGTTTCATATTGATTTCCTCTGCTTATTTTCTGCTAAACAACAGAAAATAGTCCCTTGTCTGACTAAGCACTTGAAAAATTGTGCACAATGTTTCAAATTTCATCTCAAAGATAATTTGAATACCGATGAATGATGATGCTTCATTTGCAATTCTGTCTTCAAGTCAACGGAAGACAAGTCAACCGGAGACAAGAGCATGGCCTCCAGACAGATGCCTACGTGTATAGATGGGAATTAAAGAGTCAAATACCACAAAAGACAGTTACATCACAATTCCTGGAGTCAGTGAGCAGCGGACGAACTATCAATACCAGTGAAGCAACTCAACAGGCGTCTTCACTGTCTTGCAGTAAAAAAACAGGAAGAATTTCATCAGCTGCCGAGGCCTAGCAGTGCAGAGGCACGAGTCGAGTGCTTGGGTCACTGAAACCATTTCCAAAACCACTCAACGGACATTTTCATGACCAGCAAAAAAAAGCATCGTATGTTATGAACAACAGCTGTTCTGGATTTTCGGTGTGTATGAAGGGGTCACGGATGTTAATATTTGGGTCACTGAAACCATTTCCAGTATGTGAGAAGGATGTATCAAAATGGAGAAAATACATTTTCTCAGCCTAAAAAAGTCATAAAATTGTGGCTGAAAATTGAAGTCAGACTAACCTATACAAGAAATAGTCCTTCAACTGGTATGTCTGCATACGTGTGAACTTTGCAGGAGAAATGGCTTGTGGGTTTTAAAGTTTATTTGTTTGATATATGTACAAGTACCGACTGACTTAGCAGCTGCTTGTTGGTAGATCAAAAGATTGACATTGCAGATATCAACACTTTGTCCGCGATAAAACCGCTGGATTTAACTGCTCCAGTGTCTACAATTTTTCATAATCCTTTCATCCCTATTTTCCAATGCAAAGGTCCAACCTTTGCATAGCAAGCCCTTGAAGCAGATAGGGTTGTACCAACATCTGGTGGTGGCAGGGTAAATGCTTGTCTTGCGAATAAAGTCTATCCACGATTCAGATTTGCTTAACCCTAATATCCTGCATTTAAACTAAATGCTGAACTATTTTTTAACTGCTTTAGTTGTAATTACAACTGTGTCTACTACTTGACAAATATTTAACATATTTATCTTTGTTTTATGACAAATTGCTGCCTGTCAACTGGGTAAATACATTATTACAGAAGTACTTTTTTCAGTTAATTTCCTTTTTGGAAGATGTAAATGGTGATAAATGTGAAGTCTACACTGTGTATAGCCTTTTACTCAGTTTTTGTCAAATGTTGGTGCTCACAAGTGTATCTCCTTAGTGCAATAATGATATTTTCTCTACTCTTTGGGTCATTCTGGGAATTTCTGGAAGTTTCCTAGCCTCAGCCCTGTACCATCATGAGGTAAAGTTTTCTTAAGTTAATGAGAAATGTCTTGAGCCAGTGTCACGTCAGTTTGACAGATAGTGATCACTGTTTACCACTACAGCCTGTCATCAATACAAGAACCACAAAGGTATTCCGGGTCAACTACAATGTCACCGTTAATACCAGATACTGACAGTCAATATCAGTCTTTCAATAACATCTGCATCCCTGAAAATCCGAATCAATTTTCCATCGTGGTTTCCCGCTGCAGAAAGCAATAAGTTAAATCTATATATAGAAAATAGTCATAACAACACATGTAATTCCTCCAGCTTTACTATTTATGGGAATATCCTGGAGTTATACATTTAAATTGGAGAAATGCAAATATTTACTTTCAATTTGAGATTTCATTTATCTCCCCTCCCCCTCCCCAAAAGAATAATTCGACTGAATCTACTTGAAAGCTAATCTCAATATTTTTGTGAATTTGCAGTTCAAGATCTTGTCTGCAAGTTTCCTTTGAGTCCTGTAATTTTTCCAACCAAACTTTTTGTGCGACAGTTTACCGATTTTTATGAATTTTCCTGCAACTATTTTGATAATTTTGGAGCAAATGTACATAATTTGTCATTATTTACAGTTTCTGATAAAAATTTTGGGGAAATCCGAAAAAAATTGTCATGAAGTGAAACAAATTGTCATCGCTATTTTTTGTAAAGGCCACACAAAAAAACTGACTTTGGCATTTAAACGGTTAAAATTATTTAATCTGTTCAACACCCATCAACAGCAGCATACAAATGTTTATCTTTGAAGTACTGAAATTACTCAATCTCTCAGAATTTGGCTTGATTTTAATTTTCTTACATTTAAGAAATGTCATGGGCCGATCACGTACTACAGTAAGTGGGAAAAAAAAGATTAACTTCCTGCATACTCAAGTAACAAATTTCATGTTCAGGAATTGATGACAGCTTGGAATAGACCATATGGATTTAACAGAATACTTGTTGACCAGACATACATGTAGCTGCTGTAGATAACTGGTTGTCTCATACCACAGCTGCAGACATTTTCAGGGCATACCATATCAGCACCATTTATAAAAGCCACAGTGAAGCTGAAAATACCAGTGGACTGCCATCTTAACCTCAAGAGCTGTTCACACATCAACACTTCAATGTAATACACAGTACAAGGCAGGGACTGCCAGTACAAACACTGTGAAGAAGTAGCAAGCCACAGCTGTACATCAAACACTCAATTGAAGCTTTATAAATTCTAACTGTTGGCATTTTCCTGAAGACACAGGTTCCTGGTACTGCTATCTCCCATTACAAAAACCCCTGGAGCTACTGGTATCTCCTTGCTGCATACATGTACATGTACAAGTTCACAATCAGCAGCAATCCCCAAAAGACTGAATTCAACAACACTAAATCATGCTTTCTGCCGACCCATTGGTCCTTAAAAATTGCCTAACTGCACAAGAAAATCAAACTTCCCGCCCAATCCTGTGGAAAAATTGTCCATCCATGTTCTTCACCTCCTGATAATGAATACCTTTCCACGTGCAAAGAAATTTCTTGCAAATTATATACCTCCAGTAGATTTTAGATGAACAGTTTTATTGAGTTCCCCAGACACTATCAGAGGAGGAGTCTATCGGTGACCATTGTCTAGCTTTGACACTGAGCAAGACTCCATCAAATCAATTCACATTCCACATCTGCACCTAATTCTATCATCGATCAGATTTTCAATATTGATTTTCAGTACTACAGTGTGAAATGTGAACAGGGTGATCCTCAGGTCTTATACTTACTCTTTTAATGAACACATGGTATTGCAAATATTTACATGTAGGAATGAATGCACAGTGTATGTTTAGATGAGTCTGTGCAGACTGTTTGACAAACTTCAACACTACACGTACGAATACATGTATGTAGCATGTGAAAATTACATGTAAATCAATGATGGAAGGAACTAGGTCTGTGAATATTTTATATTTTGGACTTCTTGGTCTGTGAATATTTTATATTTTGGACTTTTAAAAGGATGCTGCAGAATCAGACCAGAAAGATTTCCACACTACCAATTTATCTTGCATTACATAGTAGGTAACACGATCTTGGAATTAAACAGTGTCTTGGAATTTCATTGCATTCTGAACTTGCACAGCTACATGTACTCTTGATACACTTTCTTGTACATTTGTATCTTGTATTTAACCCTTTCACCCTCATTTCCCCATCTTGAGGTCCAACTTTACCAAAGAAAACAATGGGATTGGTTCAAACCACAGTGGTCAAAGGGTGCATGTCACAAAATTTTTACATTTAAATGTTTCAGGACAACTCGATCACAGTTTTCCCCAGTCATCTTTGCTCCGTGCATTTTGCCAGGAAAATCCAAGGAAATGTAATTGCTCTCTGTAATAACTTAGTAGATATTCATTATTGGTAGATAAAGGATTTTTAAGATAGGAAGTTTTGACACATTAATTTCTTCAGTTTTGCTTGAGACTCTCCTCGGTCAGACTATGACACCGTTTTCAATACTAGAATTTGATGTTTGAAATCCATCTACATGTACAAGTATCAGAGAGGAAAGAAATTAAATGGCTTTCGAAACTCAGCCACCAGTTTGACATCTGGTGTGAACAAGGACACATAAATTGCTCTTGACATCAACCATGACGGGAACAGATGCACGGCGAAGTAACTTTATACAACTGGTATACACTGTATGTGAATTTTCTAAGTTGTGACCAGGATCCATACTGACGACAGGTATTTTTGCACAGTGATTGTATCACATTGAACCTATACAATTTATGCAAGTAATGCACTAAATATGCCTTTCAAGTGACAGAGTCTGATTTTGAGATTTCATAGGTGCTATGAAGTGAATGTACAGAGCACAATGCAAAGTGTTGGCGATACAACATTAAAATTTATGCACACATTTCGGGCCGACTCGCAGCGATTTCGAAGCTGTTATCCAATTGGGTGGCTGAATCTTACCAATATAATGAAAACAATACAAATAGACTCCCTAAGTGGCTGTGAATAGTGACAATCGACCAATCAGATATAACCTTGCAAACACGCTGCGAGTCAGCCGCACATTTCTAATTAACATACCACACCTGGATCTAATGCAATGACAAGATTTATGATGGCTGTTCCCAAAGCTATGGGTTTACTAGCGTTATTAATTCATTGTGTAATGGACTCATAAAACTGTTTTCAAACTTCATGGGATGGATGAAATATAGTTTAATTTTACGACTTTCTCAAAATGAATGCATATAGGTTTTACAATGTGAAATATTCCTAGGAGGCTCCAGTATGGTTTTCGTGCAATAATATTGCTGACATGCAAATGTTTTCAAGAGACAATATCACATGTTAGTATTGTTTATGTTATCCAGCAAACATGATATGGAAACTCAACAATCCAACCACGCCACTGGGGGCACATAAGGTTGACGGAATTTATGGATAAAGTGCATCAGCGTACTGGTCTCCCCAACTGTCTCAGGCTGGACGTTTGTGACCTCAAGCAAACTGTGACCTAAAGTGACCCATGACCTCAAGTGACCCTTGACCTAATATGACTGTAAAGGTAGCCATTATCTTCAGTGTGTCTGTATACAACTGCCTGACTGAACTTTTTACTACCTCTTGAGAGATATAAACCGTTTAACAGTTTTTAGAGTTTTACGACTGACGATTTGGGAGCAGGAGGTGTGATCTGTCTGAGACTGCTCTACATTATCAGACACGAGATGATTCCATAGTGTGTGTGTTACAATGACTTACCAAAACCAGAAAATAATAGATCACGCTAGCTTTAAATCTAGCCAATAAACTGATTCGAAAAACAACGTATGCATTATATGCCATTCAAAATTGAACAAATCCTGGGGACAATTTTGACAAACACCTCTCTAGCCAGCTAATCTTCTGGAAGAATCAGAAAGCTATCCCTACATCACCTTCATCCGCTGTGTCAGCGCTATTTGATTTATGTTAACAGACTTGTAGGGCTCAGTTACACAGATAAAATTTCCCAATTTCCCATAAGCCGATGATATTACATTCCGAACATGATGAATAGACCAACAAAGACTTGGATAATGTTCTGGTACAAGTAACATTACCAATTTAATATAAATTATAATCGAAGTTAAAGAGTTCTACTCAACAAATGACACATAGGCTGGAATATTACTAGGAACACGTAATATGGGAGACAAGGATGCTTGAAAGTGATAAATATCTGACATTTATATATTCTTATATTTGACATTGATGTTGCATCTCAAGTATGATATAAAAGCCATTCACGCATAATTTGTTCTGTAGACGGATAAATCAGAGGGGGAATACCGTGCAAAATTTCACTCATATTTTTGATTTAACATCCAGTGAGTCATATAAATACAAACAGAGCATTACGCTGTACATTGTATGGTTTCAGTACATGAATTTTTCCCTTACATCTATTCCGTAAAAAAGGGAAACAGATATATCAACATCTGTACATATGCCAAACATAAGGCCTTGTTTGCACATGATTCCTAGAGATTACAGAATGCAGAGCCCCAATATTTTAAAACATAATCCTTTAAAATGGTAAGGTCATGTGAATTTAAAAATAACATCTTTCGATTATACTTTTGTTCTACAAAATGCATAGACTTTCTGATTTTCTTGGTGGGTTGAAATAGATAAGTATTTGGCCTTACAAACACAATTCTATTTTATACAATATGCAAGTTCACTATTGCAGATAAAGGCATTCGTGTCTGGGTTATGGTATAGCTGACTATTATCCATTTGTACTTCCACCCTTCAACATCAACTTTCCTTGTCATGATATGAAATAATATTCTACAAACCCTTAAAGTATATTTGCTGAGTCCATTATCGGGGCATGAATCACCATCTATTCAATTATTAATGTTCAAATAATGATGTTACCTATCATTCGGCATCCGGGTGACTTTATTCGGATTATAAATTTATAACAATTAATTTCAATTTAGGTATAATTATAATTCATGCGAATAGGACAGAAACCTGGCCAAGTCAAGCTGTCGTTTGACGAAGTTTTGCTTGTGGCAGTACAAAACTGATGATGAATTATTATGAGTTGAAGAATTCTGCTGGAGGGACCCGGATCATTGTTATTGATATCAGTTATAAAGAAAATAAGTATGATAATTTTTCAGCGATGACAGCGAGCCCATAGGGAGCTGAAATATCATGCTTCAATTAACCTCAAATATTCCATTATCTCTGCATATACTAACAACTGTTGGCTTTGAAAAACATCAAGAAGCTAAAATATCTTCGATGAAAGATTATACTTTTAAAAGCTAGAATTGCCTCATCAAACAGATAGCACACAAATAGCTGAAAGCATTATGAAGACGCAAATGCCTCTTATGTCATTTTACGTGGTATAACATGAAACAAATTGGCTTAAGTCACATTATATGAATACCAGCTATACAGTAGCAGGTATTGTTTGAACTCAATTATGACAGAATAATTGCAGTATATTTTAGAATCATGACACTACAATGAACCATTATCCTATTTTGGGCGAATTCTTTTTGTTGTACTACGATCCACTTTTCTGAGGAATTTGTTAACGATTGTTGGTGATTAATTTGAATAATTGAACAGTAGGCAATACAGGAAATATACATATTGTTTAAATTGAGGAGTTGCCAACATTTTCCGGTGTTAGAATCTGCTATGCTGTAATGCAGTCAAACAGAAGAAATCAACACCTGCGAAGGTTGAAACGCATTGTCTGGAAGGAGGTCAGATATAGTCAAAAGACCACCACCAGATCCGCACAAACCAAACTTTTGCAAATGATGTGTTCTCGAAGTTCAGGGGATGAGTGTGGATGTGTGGTGTTGTTTTGACTGTGCGTGACCTCCTTCCAGACAATGTTCCAACTTTTGTAGTGTTGATTTCTTCTTGATCAATTGATATATACCACCTAGACAATAATTACACCTTACAGTGTTGGCCACTCCTCAATTTGGACAGCATGTTTCATTCCTGTATTGCCAATTGGTTCAATGCAAACCACTGTATATACCAGTAGAGTACTTAAATTTATATGACACTCTGATTCACCCTACCAGGCAGATTCATGGTCAGGTGTCAAAATAATTGTGTATGTTTTGATGATAGGGAGAAGTACTTTCTTCACACTTGACCTTGAATTCAACTTTTATACATGTCAAATATCTACGTGGGAGAAATACACCATATTGGACATGTCTAACAAGGGTCAGTTAGTAAATATCTTAATCAGGCCATCATTCCATTTTCTCTTAAATATTTTGCCTGACCATTTGATTTCTCCAGCACAAATGCTGTAGCTTTTCATCTGCTTTTGAATTCCCAAAACTTCCACGAATAACGGTTTACTCACCGTCCCCTTTTTGCAGTGCAGAGGTCCATCAATACCAGGGATAAAGACAGGACTGGGCAATACCAACCCCATTGCACTGGGATATGTGAAGTTCAATGTGTGTTTCTAGGGCATCACGGCCATAGAGGGGAATTAAATGCTGACTAACCAATTTAGCAAGCAAAGGTCATTGTTATTTCTGCTGAAACAGAGTGGCGTCAAAGAGTTCAATTAGTGACATCCACTGACAAAGCCTGACAAGAACAATAGGCTTTTGTGAATCAGATGAGGATTCTGACCAAAGTGCAACAACAATCTAAGCAACGACATGCATCAAGTAGCACTGTTGTCTTGGTTAAAACACTCAGGAATGTTCAGTGCTTAGCTACATGTATATGCATTTGATATGGGAAGTACCATTTGGCCTACTTCTACATGTTAAGCGAAAAGATACAATTCTGATGCTATTATACCGTGGCCTTGGTACTTCTTTAAAAGTTCACATTACCAGTGTGACTTTATGGAATTATTGTAAATTTTCCAGGAACTTGCAGATCAAATATTTTTGCACTAGTGCCATCATTTGTTCATACAGTAAACCCCATTTTGGTAAACAGAGGACTAGTTTTATCAATGATGGGTTTCACTTCCAGGGTAGGCAAGTCCAGAGGCTTGAGAAATATCCTGGGACATCATTTTTCATTTGCATGGACTCTCTAATTTGTGATACTGTTGAAAAAGCACGGTATGAAAGGATCACCAGACTAGGCTGTGTAAAACCACCAGCTCTACATGTATACCTTGATGGTGCTCTTGAACATCATGTAATCCAAAATGGCTAATCGTACATATATGCTATTAAATCTCTAACCTGTACTTTGTATAATATTTGTTTTATAATCCAGCGAAAAAACATACGGTAATACAAAAATCTTGAAAAACATATTTCTGTCCCTGATGTAATGTACATCTGTCTTCCTTGTGGAGAAATATCACTCACACTATGTCCTCTCATTCTTGTTTGAATTTTATTTTCTCCCATAAAAGGAACAGCTGCATATGGACCCGTGCAGTAGCTATATATACCACATCTATCACCACTGAATAGGTCTCCAATGGATATTAATGTCTACTGTGTCAGACAGACCACGAAACTACATTAACCCAGCTTAGCGACTTAAGATTGTAAACAAACCTGGCAATTTGTCACCAAGATTATTATGGACCATTACTTTTTCTTGATTGTAATTTAACCCCTGACCAAAGGCAATTAATTACTAATGAGACTATTGGGAGTCTGGTTATTGTATTTACTATACACATTTGGAAATGTCCAGTTGTTTATCTAATACATTTGTCTGGATCTATAGTTTGTTCTATTTTTCTAATATACTACAGAGCAATAGTTGAGTTTGTAGTAAAACTGAAGATCAAACAATAACATGAACCTGGCTGGCTCTGAAAATGTACCTTACCAAGGATGTACATTATATGTGTATAAAACTGACAATTTTCCATGACAGAACCTTCTCAGGACCAAGAGCTTTCTTTCCAATCCAGCACCATTGTTAGCCTAAATATCATAATTAAGGCAGGGTTGAGGGTGAGTTGTGTAACAGTCTAGCTGAGGGTCAATTTTCAGTCTAGTTGAAGGTGAATTTTATTAGTCTAGAACCTCTCCTCAGTGTCGGTGTACTGCTCCTGAAAGCCTGTTTCAGGGACAGTGGTTCATGTAGCTCTCACCGGAACTGAGGACAAGTGCTAGATTAGAATTTAATTCACTAAATGGCAGAACATAAGTATTTGAGATGAACCTGAAAGTACCTTTCAGACTTTCAAATCTTACCCCTGAAATCTATATCTGTACAACATGATGTGACGTATGGGACACCTCCTGTAGAAACTTTTCTACTCTATGACTTGAGCAAGTCAAAGAATATTATATTCAATGGGATTGGATGTGTTGTTTTTGAGTCATGTACTGGTATTTAATATATGTTTTCATTCCATTTGAGTTAACTGCTATTTTGCAAGCTGCATGCATGATCTTTCTCATAGGTGATGTCTCAGTGTCAAGGATCAATCCATGAAATTTCTAAGTGGCGTCTTCAAATAGATGCACTTTTATTTCTTTTGAGAAAGCAGACACTGGATGCTCTTTAAAGGTAGCACTCAATGGACAAGTAAAGTTTACTGACTGTTTCTTATCCCAGTTCAGTCTCCTCTGTGAAATTCTCAAGTAGCGTCTATATTTTAGCCATAACCGCACAGAAAACAAGCCATAATCAGTGACAAGAAACAGGGTTGACCTGGGGATAATAGAGCTTTTGTAGACAGACTTAACAACAGACAACCAACCATTACAGTTTTCCGATTTTTCACTGAATAGTTTGAGACAAGCAACATGCATTCTTGGACTGAAAATCAGCCCCACTCAGGTCACACTAAATGCAAGTCGGGTCAAATGATTGCGGCGCTTAAAATCCTGTTGAAATTTTTTATCTGTTCGTGCATTTGACATTCAGCAAAGGAAGAGAGATAGGGAGGAGGCACTGACAGGTACAAACATCCGTGATACATTGACCTTCTGACATTGATTTGGTCAGCAGACTTATAGTCAACATATGCAAATGAAGCCAAGGCCATCGACTGTAGGGTTACCAACTGTAGATAAACCTACCTTTCACCGAGTACAGCTGTACACTATCAAATTTATCACCCATCTATTTACATCTTAGGACTACTTATGTGTAACAGTGTTGTTTGCTGCGAGCACATTTTTGATAAAATATATTGTACAATTTTAGGCCAAAACATTGAAGTCTTGCTATATAATTATGCTGATCATATATGTAATTCATGCCAGTAAGTACACAGGTGTTAATACCAACATTTTTTTAAAATTCAGAAAACCCTAAATAGCTGACACAAAGATGCATCATCATTGCTCTGAAAATGAGAAAAAAAGATTCGCTGAAAATGAAAAGATGCTGCACAGAGTATAACACATGAACACCAGCACTGCCAATGCACTGGCTACTGCACTTCCAGACATCTCCATCCCTTGCCTTCGTGTGACTACAGATACAGCTAAGGCACCACAAAGTGTGAAAGACGTAACCGTTCGCCCTTTTTACTCGCGTTGCCGTCGTAGATATTCTCATTTAAATTCAAGCGTTTCCTGTTGTGCCAAACCGCTACAGGATACAAGCGGTCCCACAGCTACGGTTCAACGATATCCCGGGATAAACTTTTATTGACCTAATTAAAAAGTATGAATATGTGAAACTAGCTCTGGATGACTAACTGCGATTGCCAATACTAATACTTGTGTCTGGCACGTACGAGAAGCATGCAATGATGCATGATGTTGTAGTACTACTACTAGTAGATTTTGAGGTCTACGTCCTCCATGCCGGGAACACACTGACGTGATTGCCGAAAACTGAGGATGGACAACGAAATAAACAACAAACAAACGTCGGGGAGATTGTACACATACACAAAAATCGATGTACCGTGTTAATAACTAGCAATGACAGGTATCGAATTCGTAATAGATAGTAAAAACGGCATACCCTCCCCCCTTCCATCCCGTTCGGCAGCCCCTCCCATCTTCTGAAACAAACTTCCGAGCTGGTTATCTTTGGGAAGTGACACCTGAAACCTGACGCCATATCGAATCAGATCTCAGAGAGTATCATGTCCTTCAACAGTTCAAGAAACGTGTAAAACGATCGACTCTAACATTGCGGTTATTCGGCGGCAAAGACACTCAGAGTCAGTGTACAACTTGATTGGGAAAGTAACCTGTGTGACGTGTACGGACGCTATCGTCCATCGGCAAGACACTGCTCGATGCCCCCGGCCCGAGTCCCCAGCTGATCGGACCACGAACTAGCAAGTCGGTACGAACATACAGCATGGTTTCACGTTCACATGTACCATCGGATCGGTGAAATAGGCTCCGAAGAGCGGTAACTTACCCAGCTGAGCTTGTCACGGGAAAGCACCTTGCTCAGGTTCTTCAGGTAGTTGAACTGTGCTCGTGTGTGCGCAGAGGCAGTGGTTCAGTTTCACAAAAGTTGAGGTCTACGCAACTTGTTGAGTGTCGCCTAAAATGGAGAAAATATCTGACGAGTTGTTTATGACTCATCACTACATGCGTAAGGTATTATTACTCCGAGCAGTCACCCTAACTCGCCCATCACTTTCAGAATATACGTATGGGGGCTCTGAAAATTATACAGAGGTGTGAATAATACGAAAGAAACACACTTTTACTTTTAGAACGTTATTTATGGGTTGCAGACTTAATAAAACTTTTTAAACTATTTTATTCAAAGTTTGTGATACGGTCTGTGGGAATTTCAGGAATGTTTATCGTGATGTCATAGCTATCGTTGCTTTGCACACGGTGCGAAACTTGTCACCTCGTACGCGTACGTACGCATATATTGTACGCTATGTGAATGTACATTACATAATGCTCCATGTAATATTGGACTTAAGAGGTCATGATGCTATGTGAAATCGCGAACTTCACATTGAAGGTGAATTTATTTTGAAACAACTACTTTGCTGTTTTAAGTAATACACAACAGGTTGCATGCAAGGACGAGTAAAGTGGATTTATACCAAGGGTGACGTCATGAGGGCACTCCCACTACCAGCTGTTCAGGCCGTTGTCTCTGTGTGGTGACTCACTGGACTGGCAGGCGAAAGGTCATCATAATCTTTTAAGTGAGAAGGTGTTCCCTGCAATTTCCTGGTTATTTATGTGTTTGCGCCAAGAGAAAGGAACGGACTGGAGTGAACGACATGTGCATAATGTGACAGAATTATATAGATCGCAAAGCGATCTCCGGTATTGGCCTTGTGTGACACTTTGACCACTCCCAAAATTCCCAAATTTGGACGACGGGTTATTCAGCCGTATTTGTGATGATGAATTATTTATTTACTCGGGTGGGAGGAATATTTTCTCATTCAATCACGGAACCGCTGCTGGTGAACCGCGCTTTTACTTTCCAGATGATTACACTTGTGTATATTGAAAAAAAATCGTGACGGTGTTTAGTTATTTTGTCACATATCATGTGAATGAAGTGAATCTGAAAACTTTTCAGTGTTATACATTTTCTTCCCCTTCTCTCTTTCTTTCTGAGCCAATGTCATTATTGTGAACACGGCTAATGAATAAATAAATAAATAAATATCCAACGACCTTCAAAATCTGAAGCTGTACACTTGTGTCATCAGTGATAAATAGATGGTAATGTGAACGTGGAAGGGACGGCATGCTGTGACTGTCTACCGACTGTTTAGCGGATATAGCTTTTTGTTGTCTTGTTTCTATTTTTCTCTTTTGTTTTTT
>LD344732.1:22368-76010 GCA_001465055.1 Ptychodera flava | reverse complement strand
CGATGTTCAATTGCAAACCCCAACCCTCCCAATGTTTCAGGAGGTAAAATAGCCATACGCTTTCTTGTGTAAATTTATATCATACAGAGGTCTATTTATACACACCAGCTGACAGATGTCAAAATTCGTTTTACAGCGAAAGAGTCAGCGCATCGCGTGTGTGTCAATGATTCACATATCAAAAGTAATTTGTGCTACAAAAGTTATGTAATGATTATGCATCCCGTTTCGAGGAGGTCTGGAATTTCAGACGTTTTCCAAGGTTTGTCCAAGTCACATCCGCAATTCCATCGATTTTCCGACTTGGAGAAGACTGCATCGCTATCTCTCTCTCTCTATGACACCCCTCGTGTCAGAATCTCTCTCTCTCTCTCTCTCTCTCTCTCTCTCTCTCTCTCTCTCTCTCTACGAATCTAAAGAAGTCATGCTAATGGCTAGCGCCCTCTGACCCACCTAACTACATTTGTTTTGTTTTCATGATAGCAGTTTCAAGCGAGGCAACGAAAAGCCAAAAGAGTTTAGGCTTTTTGCACTATCCAACACTCAATATTGGCGCTGACTTTATTAATACAACAAAGAGATGAGATGGGTGGAATGAAATGCGTAACACCAAACCATGTTGACAACCAGAAAGGGACCTCTATGTCTTCAGTCATGGTTTCGGGCGACGTTATTTTATGGGTAATATCGCCCAAAATTCTAGGCGATTTTTATGCTTTACATTGCAGTCTACAATGTGTGTTCATTATGGGTAGTATTGGGTTCAGAACAAAGACCCTTGACAACGCGGTTTCAACAAACCAAACAAGAATATGTTTCGGCAATTGATACTCATCTATTGCTGGTAAGAATTCGAAGTTACTGGCGCTATATTCAACATCTGCACTTTTTTTTTCTGTGCCCAGGACCAAGGCCAAACTTATGCAAGTATTTTATTTGTTTTGGTTGTTAAGAAGATCGCGGATACATACTTAACATACTTTTCATACCTAGAGTGAGTTTATCGAAGGGACTCGGATGATATAACTGTTTAAATGTTTGGATTCAGATTCATTTATCTTGTACATGCCCTTTTGCGCGATGCTCGGTCAACTATAAATTCAACAATGACACACAGCCTTCAACAACCTGTTATTTCCGGTATTATGTGGAGACTTTCCCTTAAAAAAAACCAGAATGTTATCTTTATCAGTTTATTTAGAGGAATGTGAAGTCCAGGATGTGTCCGATGCCTATTTGTCTTGCAGGTATATAGGTAAGGCCAATTTTGGAGGCAGCAGCATGCTACGTATGTAGAGTCCTCAAAGTGGTCCCTGACCTCAAGGTTGTCCCCATGTTTTCAGTGTACCTCCATGGGGCCATCGATCCCGAGTCAGTGCAGGCATGGATGTAAAACATCCATGGTGCAGCCCAAAAGATATATGTGAACATAGGAATGTAAAAAGTGTGAAGCTGTCGACACTTTCAGGGTCATGTAGTAATTTGTAGTCATCACAAGTATATGACACCCCCTTACTGACAAGTAACATGAGAGTAAAGACACATATTACTAAAGGAACGCATGCGTTGGAGAGTTTCCATGCGTCAAGCCTGCCGGTCAAAACATAGCATGCATGGTATTGTTGTATTGGTATTTCCTTGAAGCACGCATGGTTAACTACTGTAACAATAGGGTGAATGACCGGAAAGGTTTCCATTTATGGAGACGTTGCCGAATTCCTTTCGAATAAATAACCTGGTGAAGTTTAAACCAAGGTCAGCAGAAACTGGCTTACTGGTAGAGAGTGAAAGGCAAAAAATGTCAACTAAAGTGCACACGCAGATTTGAATATCAAATCTCGCAAATGCGAAAAAATAGATGTTTTAGCCAAATAAAAAAAATATTTGTTTCGGATCCCTAAAATTAGGGTAGGTAGGTTAAAGGAAAATGTTTTTATTTTTATTTTTGTTGGCTGAGACCCATAAAATATGCTAAAACTTAAAGTATTTAATAAATCTTTCCGGAAAAACAAAAAAGTCTAAGGTCGGCGGTTTTTTTTCTGGGGTCGGTTTGGTTACCGGAAGCACACATATGTTTTTATTAGGCCTTAGCAAAGTGCTTATGCGCGTAGCATAAACTAAATCTCACAATCGACATTCAGCAAATTTCAGCGCTTCGTACTGTCAAAACATGTCAAGTAGAAGAAAAAGCCCAGTATTTTCTCATGTTACAGCAATGACAGTTTTGTGGTAGTTTTGTTCAAAGGTCAACGCCCTGTGAGGTTTTAACCCTTTTTGAATATCTAGGACACATAGAAATTGATCACCAGTTCGTATATGGTGATGTCATCGTTTGAAATTACAGTATTAGACTCACCGAGGAAAGTATTTATTCAACCTTGCCAAGTAATATTATACACTCTACCTTTGTCGAATCGGATATGTATACATATTTACTTTCTGTGTTCATTGTTTTTTTAGGGGTGGGGTTTATAAATACATTGGGTATTTAATTTGAATTAATTTTGTCGAAAGGATATCAAAGATGTTACTTTTCAATAATAGGTTTAAGCTTTATCCAGATGTTATGGAATATTTTGACAAATGACGTGGAATGTCAGTACATCACCGACCATCCAGCTCAGACAACCTGTATTTCACTTGGAGCCATTCAAGCATATCGTATATTCAAGAATTCAAGCAATGTTAGTTTGTTTAAAAATGAACATATTTGTTAAAACCATGAACCGCGAACTCTTGCCTCGGGCAGGGTTGACTGTATGCCTGTCAGTGACAATAAAACACAGAGCGCAAATGGCCTAGACATGCCTGGAACAAAGTTGTTACGTTCCCAGCACCGTTTTGCTTTAATTATACCGTATCATACGGCACAATCAGGAATAGGGACTTCGACATAATTTGTTAGTGTAGGTAAAATACAAACAAATTCACTTGTAGAGATAGAAATAGGTGTAAGCTTATTCCCTGCGCGAGCGTTTGTTTATCAACACGTTTGTGAATGCACCACTGTGCCATAGCATAAGTTTTCCGTGGAACACTGTAGTAGTCAGAGTACGCCATTTTATTCTGAAGTAGGTTCGTTCAGATTTCAAATTTCGAATCAACACAACATTTTGAAAATGAAGGTATTTTAATACGGAAATTTATACGTCTTCAAATTAGGTCATATCTTCGCGCGCCTTGGCACTGATCAACTCAACAGTACAGTTACCGGGTATTCAATGTGACAACGTACTTGGTTTTACAGACAGATAAAACATTACTATGTAAACTTTGTACTGGCAGTGTCATATGAGTTTATTCAAAATCAGGAAATAAAAATCGGAAGAAAACATTTTTCGAATTAAACATTTACTTGCATGCTATTTGTGTCTAACCGTATTTTCTTCGTGTAATCTCCACTGTTCATTTGCAGTCATGACAGTGGGAGAGTATGTATGTATGTATGTATGTATGTATGTATGTATGTATGTATGTATGTATGTATGTATGTATGTATGTATGTATGTATGTATGCATGTATGCATGTATGCATGTGTGCATGTGTGCATGTATGTATGTATGTATGTATGTATGTATGTATGTATGTATGTATGTATGTATGTATGTATAAGATATCATTTCAAACGGATTTGGAATTATGCAGCTGCAATAGTAAAAGGGGTTGGCGTGAGGATCATGGTGTTATTGTGTTATTACTGATTACTCGTGGGCGCTTGTGCTGTACATGCGCTTTTTCTCAAAAAACCATTGCTCACGCGTCGATTGCTCTATTTGTTTCGAAATTTTGCTGATAGGCATACTATAGCACACTTATAACTCTCGCAGAGTGATCCAGTATTGTCGCCTTGTGGCCATGCACTTTTTATATTCCGTGTCTCGATGAATTACCCAGAGTTAACATTCAAACGTTGCACGGTGTACTGTATTATACATACACATGCGAATCTTAGAATTAGAACATGTATAGGGAGGGTTACATTTTAAAAATGCGCAGAGAGGGCCACTGTAATGAACGGGTATGTTCTGAGTAACGGTTCTAAGTACCTTCTAGCCCACCCCCTCCTAAAAATTATTGAAAACCCCCTTAAGTTGCCACAATTGAGCTTTTAACTTTTGATGAATTTTCCATTAGATTCGCTTTGTCTGAAAATACAGTGACTTTTGCTACTTCCAAATATTATGTTGAAATGCAAGGTGTTCGACTTGTGAATACATCCAGTATTTTGTGCAATATTAAAATATTATCAATCATTATTGCGGCAGCTACCCGTCGCCCTGTTAAAAATCGTACCTGACTAAATTTGATATATGTAGGTTTTATACAGGAAGGACGGGTTTAAAAAGTGACAATGACTGCAATTTGATTTTCCCCGACAGAGCAAAGTATACTATCAATCAGTGCCAGCATATGTCGTGATATTTAAAGACCAACACCTCATTTGCTCACATCTTATTCCAGCCTGTATGGGTCAAATGTCAGCTTACTTTGGGGACATAGCAAATGTTTTCGAGTCGTGCAAAGGTCATTATGCGCACATATATGGCACAACCATCTTCTATGAGTCATGAACTAGTCCACTGTTCGAATTTAAACCCTCTTCCACGAGGTGAGACTATTCGCCACGTGTCTGACCGACATCGTTCGCTTTTCTAAGTTGAAACTTATATGGTGTATTTTAAAACACGCCTGGAATTCTGCGGTAAAGCCAACGCAACGTTACGATGTGCGACGTTCCAGCCCCGATCACATTCGAAGGAAAGTCCGTGCACGGCACGTTACCGGACGTATAATTGCCAACAGCTGCACCACCTCGAAGTGGCGTGTCCTCAATGACCTAAGTACTTCAAACAAACAGAAAATGTTGAAAACTTTCCCAAGTCCACCCTTGCCCGGCCACTAGGCTGCACTTTCGTGTATCTGCATGTTAATTTATGAAAAGCTCGAGGAAGACACCGCGTTACTAGACAGCTAAAGGAAGATATGCAAATTTGAACGAAAAAGGTTTAATAAGCATAAATTATTCATAAAACACACAAGACGAGGAATAATACCTTCGTCTTATGTCATCGAGAAAGAATGCGAAAAATGGGACCCTTTCCGTATACAACAACCACCTTACAAAGGAGAGAGTTAAAAAGCCCTATCAAAGGCGATTCTGTCCCGTATCATCAAAACAAGACTTGAATACGCCCATTGAGCACGCCGCCCAAAGATTTGACTCAACCTCAGTGATATTCAAATTAGGTACATGAACGGAGCAATTGAATCGAACTATTGCTGAGAGAGAAGTGCAGCGAACAGCTTGTCTCGCCACAGGTAAGCAAACGCAGATTGTTTGTGTGAATAACCTTATAACCCATTTTGGAAATTCGACAGGTAGAGACAAACCAACTTAGAAAAAGATGATTATGGTTTCTGTAAAAGGCTGATGTTAGTATTGGGGGACTGTGTGTGTGCGATTACCTTTTACTGTATTACTCAAAGTGCCTGAAAATCATATGTGTCATTATTTAGTCAGAGTCGTATAAGTTGCTCGGATAAATCACAAATTCATGATCATAACTGAGTGTGGTGGACAGCTGTCGAAAGGGGTAAAGAAAACTGTTGCTGTTCTTGCCGCTCACGGGCAAAGTATCTTCATAAGCCGGCCAAAAGTTTACAATTTCCCGAATGATGTCGTTAGATATAGAAACAGGCAGTGCCGTTAGCCACGTACACACAAGCTTTCATTCGTTGTCATCAACAAGTCGAAGGCGTTGAACACATCCGCAAGCAGACAGCGCCCCGCTTCTAACGGTAAACAGCTAGGGAATAAACAAGTCCGGTTCGTTGTAGTTCAATTCATAGGAGAATAACACATCCGCCAAATGATTCACAATTTTACATAAGATGTTTCACCCGCATTTGGTCTCCCTCCAAACCGAGTCGCAAATCAAGCGACGTCCTTAGCCCTCAGGTAAGGTCTAAAAAAAAGCTTAACCCGTAACCCAAAGAGAGTATGAGGTCACATTGTTCTACGGACAACAGAGACTGTCCTGTTTACCGTTGCGCGTCAACGACTGCTGCTCCGTTGTTACGTCTCATATTTTCTAGCCCCGACAAATACACTGGGCCATCAATCTTCTGAGACATGTACAATACGCTGACATTACTTAAAATCCAACTGGACCAACTTGAAGATATTAAAGCATTGGGAGCTGGGATGAATGAAGCACTGATTTTGATTGGCTTAAGGTAGTACGCGCATCGAAATTAGGAGACTTACAATTTACCTCAAACTTTCCGAAAGGGTACTTAACCCATTCTCTTTCGAACAGAAGGGTAAAAAGCAGGGGTTAAAGCGCAAAGTTGGATACTAGAGAAACAAATTACCCGAAATATTCGTGCACTTGAAATCCAAAATGGCCGCCATGAATGTGTCAAGTCTGTGTGCAAAAAATTTCTGATTTTCAAAGAAACAATAGGCGGGTGGCCTAAACGTTATTTTCTCCAACGACTTCAAAAATAAGTAATCCCTTACAAAAAGCATTTTCAGAAAAATATCGTAGAAGTTTGATGGTCTGAACATCAGGCCCGAGGCACGTTGGATACCTTAACCCCGTTCAAGAAACGGAACTTCGAGTGCGAAATGCTTGGAGCATCAAGACGAGCTTAGGCATTGCCCCGAACTGTTATTCAATATTTTGATTCGCAACTGATGATGTATACAGTTGTAACAAGACGCGTCGAGGTGGTTCAGGCCCTTCCTGACATTGTGATATGATTACGGGGCCTACGGAAGTGAATTTTGTGTATTAATAGGGTAATCCCGCCAACGCGCCTGAACGGATAAATACGGACAGCAAAGCCCTTTGAATTCAGAATTTTTAAAGTGGGAGCTAGGAGCGGACATACATTTTGCGGAGCACTGTTCGAGTATTGTTGTATACACATTCGTACCTATGTAAGTACTCTCTCAAAGTTAACAACCCCACTTGACTTCAGACCCTGAAGTTGTGTACAGTGTTACCAAGCCAGTTATGTTGCCGTGTTTCAAGCGAGCCTGACGACCCACAAATGTTCTAACACGAAAGATTGTATATGTAATTATTCTAACATAATAGAAAAAAGATTGCCTGAACTTTTTTCTGTAATAACAGGGTATACTTTGAACTTTTGCTTTCATAATAATGAGAAGACTTCATAGAAACCGTCTCTGTCCTGAAGGCATTTGAATCAAATCAAACGGTGTTACAAAAATAGCTGATTTGTGCGCGTCACTACGGACGTGTTGGGTCGAAAAGTGTAGGCCACAAGGCTTTTCCATGCTCAACGCTGTTGTGATCAGGAGCTGGACGTTAAGTTAAAACGCACGAAACTAACAATCAGCGGGTTTTACATTTCAGCTCTCGCGTGAAAGGCAGGTCCTACCAACAACTGTCTTGAAGCTTCCATTATCATAAATAAGGATTATCTCAGAAACCATGGCATCGCTTGAATATTACAACCTCTCATTTGGTGGCACGGCGTCACTCAGCGTCTACCAGACGGGAGTCGCTATGGCGTTCCATCGCCACGGACAGAAAGTTCTGGAGAAGACGCGGAATATCGCCGGCGCTTCCGCTGGGGCAATCCCGGCCGGGCTGTTGGCAACGGCTCCCGATAAAATTCAGGTGAGTGCACGCTGAGAGGCACACAGTGACAAGTGCCTATTATGGGAACTAGTCCATTGAATCATCAGTTTCTTTATGACTTAAAACGTAAAGCGGAGATGATTGACAATAAAGAGGAAACTACATCTTGAATTTTCAACATCCGATACGAACAATGGGAGTGCGTATACCAAGCCAGTTAGTATCTCTGTCTCATAATATGATGTTTTTATTCTATTGATTTTAAATTGTACGCTGTAAGTTGTTGCCAAGCGACCAAGCTTGGCAGCAAATTTTGACTCGTTGGTAGGCTCTGTCGTTAGGCGAATAAATGGGAGACAAGTCGCGTGTATCATTCGCCCTATGTTGACCTAAAACCGATGATTTCCCCTGTTTTCGTTTCCAGCCGGTACTTGCAGGAACTCGCAAAATCATCGAGGATATTTTCAAAAACAAAGGTATCACGCCGTCCTATGACTTGACAAGCCGGGTCAGGAGACTGCTAAGCGTCCAGATACCCAAGGACGCGCACACCAGAATTGGCGACCGACAGCTCTACATCTCAGTGATGACTTTCGAGAAGGTGAAAGACCCGCAACCGGCGTTCAATGTCAATGACGCCGCTGCCTGGAAGATGCTGGGAAAGAAAGCATGGGAGGTGTTCGTGGATATCCATGAGTTCAAAGAGGAAGTCATCACCGAGTTCGGCTCCCGAGAGGAGTTGATTGAGGTATGGTCGAAGTACTCAGCTATTAAGGTTGTATGTGCCTCGAAAGTGAAAGACCCACAATTTTTGCTCAAACTTTCCTCCAAGAATATTTCAACAATTCTCTTTTAAAATCGAAAATAAAAATCGGGGGGGGGGGGTCACCGCGCAAATTTTGGTACTAGAGAAACAAATTACCCAAGATTTACCGAAGAATATTTGAAATTCAAAATGGCCGCCATCCCTGTGTTAGCTCGATGGAGAAAAATGAAATTTTCGATTTTCGAAAAATTAAGGCGTTGAAAAGTTTTCTTACACCAAAAGCTTTAAAATGAACTCCCACAAGTGGTAGATCAGAAAAGAATTGTAAAAGTTTGAGAGTCCGAAGATCTGTCCACGAGGCGCAATCTACCGAAAGCTTTCTCAGTGCAGGTTTATGCACGATGTATGGACAGGGAGACCCCTTCTATGGTGTAGCATGATACTAAATGACGACGAGAAGGGCGATGAAAAGTCGTTAAAGGTATTGTTATAAGGACTGGTCTCAGCCTAATCACCTTTTAGCATAACATGTGACAGGTTCGTTTCTTTCATAATAGTACGAATTTGAACATTTCCATGGTCGTCATAATATGTCGGCCAAATTTCGAGCACAGAAGTTTACCAGATTTTTCGAAATTCATTCCTGAACACCTTCACAGGAGAGGCGCCATATATATTGTGTGAATTGACGACAGCCGACAGATTCGCTCCGTTGGTTCGCCTTTCGACCCACCTCTCCGTGTGCAAATAATCACCAACAACCCATATAAGTCAAACCGTGACAGAAGAGACCAGACCGGACTCGTTATGTATTCTGTTCACTGTCTTCCTTTCTTAAACAAAATCTTTAACGACTTCGCGAAGTTTCTTTAGTATTATGCAAGTATTCGACATCCAAGACAGTATACTTTCTTCCGGATCCTGTTCAAGTCAATGGCCCCGTTGTTGTATAACGATTGCTCGCTTTTTTTAGAAGAAACTCAAGACAGCTTGTTCTTTCACAATGTAGGCGTTGAGATCTTTCGTTAGCGCAGTCATCAATATTTTTAAGATGGCATGTTGTAACGACAAGTGAAAGAAATGCATATTTATTTCTTCGTTTGCTCCCTTGTGTCCGAAAAAATTCAAATGCATTGACTCTATGTACATCCTTTTTTCTTCATAGGTATTATCGGGTAGCGCTCACATTCCTATATGGGGCGGTATTAAACATCCTTTGTATAGAGGAAAGGTAAGCATTTTGAACGTAGTATGTGCTGATGTGTAACAAGATCAGGTCATTACAACCCCTGGACTAGTACAGCCAGTGATGATGTAATGTACACTAAATAGACTAGTGTGCTACATCCACAGGACAGCACATAGACACAGGAAGACATGTACGGATAGACAGTGAGCTCCCAGAAAGACAGCAATACAAACACACAGAAGTCCAAGCAGAGAGATAAAGACATAAAGAACCATAATACTATATATGAGAGAGGGAGAGGTGGGAGAGAGGGTGACAGATAGAGAGACAGATCTAGGCACAGAGATCGAGACAGATAGACTGAGCGCAAGCGGTTGTTGTGTGAGGGGAGAGCGCTAACGGGTGGCATGAGAGAGAGAGAGAGAGAGAGAGAGAGAGAGAGAGAGAGAGAGAGAGAGATTACAACGTAGAAAAGCGGCTTCAGCCGAACGTATAAGAATAGCAAAGAATGTGTAAAGAGATGAACTACAAGATTTATGAACTTGTATACGACACATAGTACATGTGTATTTGTAGACATGAGTAAACGAGACAATGAGGTAATGAGGGCACTGTCAAAGTTCATCGAACGATGCATGCCGTAGCTAAGTGAACGCCGGTGTCTCGTAACATACTTACCGCATGCATACATTATGATATATGGTTTCAGTTTTTTGGATTGCATATTCAGTCATAGGTGAAATATTTCGCACTTTCCCGATTCTGTTGGCTGAATCTGCCAGTGCCTGGTAAATTATATCCATCTCTATTCGTTAATCTTCATTCACTTTTAAAATGTAACAGTGATTCAATATGACGTATTGAGCAAGATTTATACCTGTTTTGGTTGAGAAGTTAGTGTCAACATAGGCTACACTTTGTCCGCTCACAGTCAAGAAGTTTGAAATTTTTGTCTAAAGTTCCCGCCGTAAGACTCATGTTTTATTTACATCCCACTCCCCCCCAAAAGGAGCTCTGTTTACAAGTGAATGAACAAACATGCGAAACTGCATACCAAAACACCAGTGTGCCCTACAAACCAATTTGAGGCGCTTTTGATCCACGAGTGTTCTATTTGACCTTCGCGAAATTTTTACATTGACGCGGTATACTCTTTAGGCTGATTCCAAGAAATTTCAAGAGGTACGGCGAGTCTTACAAGTTGAAGGCTAAACTGTGGGCAAATATTTTAACAATGGAAATATTTTGCCGAGTATCTTCACAGGAAGTTTGCTTTTTGCTGAGCGCCAGGCATGTTCCCAGACCAATGTTTGAAACTTGCCAAGTCATTTGATATGCTAAAAAATAATTTCATTGATACCGGTGGTAAGTGCGTTAACTGAACATGCTTTGACACTAGGTGCTAATCAGTTTGTTCTTTATTTCAGAAATTAATGGACCCTGGTTTGAAACTTTATGTACCGGACAAAGGCTACGTATACCCGGAGAACGTCCACGTAAACCCGTCTCGTTTCCGAGGATACGGCAAGACCATCACGATCTCCTCCCTGTACAGTGACGAAGTGACCATCACGCCCATAAAGCAGAAAGGGGACGAGATAAAAGTTACCGGGCAACCAATCGATCTGACGAAGTGGAACTACTTGTACGCCCAGGACGCCTACCACCCTCCGCCGTGGGAAAATATGAAGGAATATTACGTTAGAGGCTACGAGGACACGAAGGTCTACCTGACCCACGAAGATCTGTTCACGCGATCATAGAGCGCCATCACAGGTGGGGGTTAAGTGCCGAACTTTGAGGTCACAGGAGGTCAACCTGTTTCAATGGACTCTGTCTGGCTAGCTGGAAACTACAGATGATTTACGGTCGTCACTGAGCGCCTCTGTGCCGTCCGAAAATCTGGATGTAAAAGCGCTCACTTGCGCCATGCAGCACTTCTCAACGGACCCAAAACCAGTGCACTGCACGCTGCAAGATAAAGCATATCAAATACAAGTATTTCTACGAAAACAATTCACATTATTCCAGAATATCTTAACACTAAGAGTACAGCACAGTTTATATTAGGCTTAAACTTTTATGAAATTTCATACTTTTGTAATTCAGAAAGCGATTAGTTATCAGGTGTAGTGATTTCAATGAAAGTAATTATGAATGCGTTCAAGCTACTCAAGCGGTCCATAAAGTTTGACTAGCCTCGCTCTCCGGTTTTCAAGTTGCATTTAACTGGCTATTGGATACGTGCGGTCCTCCTGGGCCAACAGCGCGGTTACATATCCAGTTTCCAGTTGTTAAAAACTGCATTTAAGAGCGAACAGTCACGGCTGTAAGTATGCCATTGCGGTTACGTATACGAACCTCATACTTCTGATCGCGCAGTAACATTCAACAAGCGCACGACAATGCGGCAGTGTGTCCTAATCAAATATTCGCCTCTTGCAAAACAAAAATAGAAAGACATATGTGCATTATCACCCAGATTCCGAGTGTTGACTCTTCCCTCACGTTCATATAAATATCATGACAAAAGAAGGTGCCAAAATAATTTTTGGAAGCAAATGATTACAAGCGAGGGCTAATGGACACCATGCATGATCTAAACATAATTCTTACTGCTGTGATAAAAAACAACCTTTTTGCTCTAAGTAATTCAGTATAACCGCCACTCAAAGCGTATATGCTACCACATTCTGTTCTCGGCCTCATGCGTGTACGGTTTCGAAAACTTGAGAGGGGAGGTCGTGTCAGACACGCGCAGGTATGAAAATAACTTGAATGGGCTTGACGAAGAAGTACGGTATCTGTATCACATAGGCGCTTTGGATGACCGATAGGTTGCTAGATTTTACGGCGTCGCCCGTTACTCCACACACAAAATATTCCACATACTTCATAGATGTTTTTTGCAGACTTCTTTTTCATCGATATGGCGCCACTGTTCCAAAATTCAGGCGGGAATCGGCACGACACATAATTCATTTACTACCAATGTAAAGGTAGAGTGATGCCGCTGATATACTGTCTGCTGCGCAACATTAATTTAACCATGGCAACGTTTGATAATGTAAAACCATTTTAACGAAGTAGACCCTGAGCTACAGTAAAGTCGAAGTTGACAAACTGAACTTCTTAGCAGAATTTAAATATTAGTAATATGAGTAGAAAGATTTTAACCCTTTCACCACCATGGTTTGTCCCAAATCCATTGTTTTCTATGGTAAAGTTGGACCTGTATACAGGGAACTGGGGTGAAAGGGTTAACAGGCACAAAACGTATAGGGTCAAACTTACTAGAGGGTTGAACTTAAAGTTCATGCGAATCACTGTCAAATGTAGGCAAACGATTTCTTTTCTAAGAACATCGGAGAGCCGAACAAGGCCATAGTTTGCTAAAAAGTATATGTACATCTGGCAATCACCATTATCATTCATAGAAAAATCGTTAGACCTCAAGACCAGCAAGAAACAAAGCCATATGATGAAGTCAGTTGTGGTCGCCATCTTGAGAGTGGACGCACATTTTTCTGCTACATAGTTTTAGAGTTATAGGAAGTATTCCGTATTCTGTAAAGTTACTTTTTTAAGTTTTGTAAATATATTTCAAAAAGATAATCGGTTGGTTGCGAAGAATTTTGCAAGTAAGGGTTATCATAGTGACGTCATTTAATGCACGACTGACTTACCATCTATATATTGAAATTACGTGCCTTCACTTTACGAGTAGTCGAAAGAGTAAATATTATGCTACTGTCATCTTTAAAAGATTAATAAAATTGTACATTCACTCATAGTTTTCTGTGTCACGAAATTGCATCCGATGTGAAATGTTAAAGATGTTGTTTCGAAGACGAATTCATAAGGTGAAAGCTGTATTACGCCGAGTAAAGTTGATAACATCTGCAGTTGCTGCCAATCCCCTTTTTGCCGCCTACCGGGAGTATTAACACAACAAAAGCGTCTCGAAGAAACTTTGTGATTTAAGCAGAGCTGATTACATGATCGGCAAGACTGTCAATTTGCTCCGCCCAACCTGATTAATTTCACAAATCGACACAAACCTTGAAGGGGGGGGGGGTCCTTTTTGAAAATTGGTGACAATGACTGCGATGTAAAAATGTTAAAAAGGCAACGTTTTGAGACGACGCATAAAAATCAATGTGATTTTATGAGAAAACGATATAATATAGATAATAATTGAGAAATTGCTAAGCAGCCTCGCAAAAACTCTATAGACGAGGAGTTGTTGGAGTGTGACAGTTTTTATTTTATGAAAATTTCTCTTTTTTACATCTGGCCTTCGCCAAGCCTGCAAGAAACACAACTTTTTGCGGATGTAGCCTTTTACCATCGTCTCGTTGACGTATATTCGGACTCTTGAATTTTTACAATATTCTTTTGGTCAACCACTCACGGGGGCTCATTTTGAAGCTCATGAAATAACTAAATTGAAAATTTTCACCTACCTATTTTTGTGGAAAATCGAAAGTCTTATTTTCCCCGTGGAGCTATAACACTGGGTCATTTTGAATTCAGGTGTCGGTAATTATTCGGTATTTTGTGGCTCTGGTACCAAAGTTTGCATGGTGATTCCTGATTTTTAAAGGGAATGATTTAAAGTTTCCGTAAGGAAATGTTAAAGTTTGAGTAAAAATTTGTCTTTCAATTTCAAGGCCCGTACTGCCTTAAGGTAGTATGCGCCTCGAAAGTGAAACACCTAAAATTTTGCTCAAACTTTCCATAAGGAATCTTTCAACCATTCTCTTTCAAAATCAAGAATAAAAATCGAGAGTGAACGTGCAAATTTTGGTACTAGAGAAACAAGTAACTCCAGATTTATACCGATATTTAAAATTCAAAATGGCCGCCATCCCTGTGTTAACTCTATAGAGAAAAATAAAATTTTCGAATTTCAAAAAACTAAGCCGGTGAAAAGTTTTCTTACACCAAGAGCTTTAAAATGAACCCTCACAAGTGTTAGATCAGAGTAAAATTGTAAAAGTTTAAGCGTCCAAATATCTGTCCCCCAGGCGCATTCAACCTTAACTTGGGGTAGTTATTATATAAGTCAGTCACCGAGCAAAGAATATATACAGCGAGCAAGACCGTGTATTGTTGGTCAAACTTATAAGAAACAGACTTTACACAATGTAAATAGTCGCTTAGTCGCTGATAGAGGGCGTCTTTTCCAAGATCGTTTAGGTTGGCCGGGATATCGAGATATTGTACACGCTGTAGTGGTAGCAAGTGTGTTGTCTGTATAGCTTCTACATTTTCCCTTTCATAATTGAAAATTCAGTTTGTTTAAATCCACTTCATCTATAGACAAATGAATCAACCGGACGCAACTTCCAAATGAGAACAAAAGGACAAAGGTCACATACTATGTCAACAAACACTCATGTGAGACACTGGGATTGAAGACCGTCGCTTTAAAAGCAAGAAAACCTGCATTTGGGACAAAGTTGAAAAACTTTGTTGATAAATGAGAGCTTAAAAATCAATTTGTAATACTTGTTCTTTCACTTCATTCAGTCACATTCATTCATGTTGGACTCAGAAAACTTGCTAAGTATTTTTATTCGGGCAGCAAGGGTCGCAAGAACAGTCAGGCCTAATCCGGTTACATCGGAATCTCCTTATCCGTGGAAAGATTAATCGAAATGTCATGCCAAGGTAGACAAGGTAGACAGTCTGACTGATTCCTCGACAAAGTAAACTCATTAGTAACTTTGCAGTGTTTGCAGATATGGTGCTCTACCGTAAATGCGTGTTTATCCACTGCTTGTGTGATCCGTGTACGGTTGACGACAATATTTATCTTTCGGAAGTCGATGCAAATACACACGGGACGAGAAAGGTGATCAGATTTGGGAGGGATGGTAAGAACGTGATATTTTTTGCATTTACATTACCGACACAGTGAATGCACTGTGAGCTAATACCATGTCATCGTGGATTCGTTGGCGTGTATATTTAGACTCTGGTTTCAGGGTATTGCACAATACTAGATTTACATATCAGTTATCACCAGACTGCAGCGTGTATTATCATGGATGTAAAAAATTGCCTCCTCAGAGGGTTCAATATCCCATTAATATTAATGATATTCTCTCTTACACATAAAACAGAAATTGACTCTTAGAAAAAAACCGATCGAAATTTAAAAAACCGTTATAAGAAATTCATTAGCAAGTCGACCGCATAAATGACATGTCGAAGGCTCGTTGGTCTAGGGGTATGATTCCTGCTTTGGGTGCAGGAGGCCCCGGGTTCAAATCCCGGACGAGCCCTGCAAATTTTTGTTTCCCGGGCGGATTTTTGCCTGGCGATCCCAAGCATTGATATATTGGGACTGATCAATTTATGACATGCAGTATGGAGAAAACCAAAATGCGTTCTCTTGCTCAATCCGCATAGTTGTCTCCTTCAAGGTAGTATGCGCCTCGAAAGTGAAAGACTTAAACTTTTGCTCAAACTTTCATAATGTACTTTCAACCGTTCTTTTACCAAATCAACAACATAAATCGGGGGTTACCGTGCAAACTTTGGAACTAGCGAAACAAATTACACAACATTTTGCGATATTTGAAACTCAAAACGGCCGCCATCCCTGTGTTAACTCTATGGGGGAAATTGAATCATAGATTTTCGAAAAAGTAAGACGGTTAAAGTTTTTACTTTCTCCAAGGGCTTTAAAATGAGCCCCTCAAATGGTAGATCAGAAAAGAATTGTAGAAATTTGAGAGTCAGAAGATCTGTCCCCGAGGCGTGTTCTATCTTAATTGGATTATCACATGAACTGGCCCGTATCTCCACCTGTGTGACGTACACCAGCACAGATAAGAAATCCATATTACCGCTGTTGTACGTCATCAACCAGAACTTTTTTCCTGCAATGGTACCGTTCGTACATGCACTTTGCCACACAGACCGATTTGTCGTGATCGATGCCGTGCTCTCATGGCATTTTGACAAAAAGGTGACCCGATAAATCAAGATATGGAAATATAGAAGGCATGTCCAACGACATTTCGAGTCGAGTCGCTAAAGCTTTAGCTATTCCCAAGAATCGAATGAGGATACCGTCGATCGTTACAATGGCTCAGTAACGTCACGGCTCCAGTCGTAAGGCTCAAAGTGGACGTCATCGTACCTGGCGATCGCCAAGCGTCGTCGTACCTGGCGATTGAGGTTGGCGATAAACCCGAAATATACACCTCAACGAAAGTTCAACTTAATAAATGAGTACCGTATATTCTTCGGGAAAGCGACATAGAAGGCACAAGCATAAAGTCATATTACGTACAACGATAAATTTCCTTCATCACACAAATTATTCCGTCGTTTCTCGACCGGAATCAAACCTGCAGCGTAAGGCTAATTTAGTGAAAACATAAGTTGTCGACCTACAGTGCAGCGCCGTAGAATCCGATGTATTTTGAAAGTTGACTCGGACAACACTCACAAAAGAACAGAGTTCCCGTCAAGTAACAAAATTGGGAAGTACCTACAGGCGATATATGTGTTACAGCAAATATCAAAGTCCGTATGACGAAAACATTGACGACTGAGATGGCCACCGGCGGAGACCGGTGACGGCAGTGCCCACTACAACTTACAAGCGTACACTCCGTGTGTCATCGATCTGAAACTTTCGGGCTCGCCAAGGTCGTAAACTTGTGATATTTTAAAATCCACAGCATCTCTAAGAATGATAACTACTGTTTCGATCGTGTCGTTGCATTAGTTTCATAAATATAATTGTAAATATTCTAAATAACTAAAAATACTATAGTTATCCGTCGCTAGCGCGGTGAAAGTCATGTCCGCCGATGGTAGTGGCCTTGGCATCGGTCAAGCGCGAGACAATGATTGACATGCGCACGTGACCGAATCCGTATGTCTGATTGGTGGAGATACCATTTCATGTATCAAAAGTTCAGCTGAATCGGATTTATGAATGAAAGTATGCCTGTAAACATTCGCACATCTCCTGGGTGACGGGCCGCTTTACTCAATAAATGAAAGTAATCCGCGTAAGGAAAAACACAAAATCGCGATAAAAACCATGCAATTTTTTACAATAATTTTGATCCATCCACATCAAAGAAAAATAAGAAGACTGTTCATGTGATAAATATATAATCCCATTACATTTTTCTCTGTTTGACGTCATCGTATACGAGTGTTTTTCGCGGAGCAGCACAACTTCTCGCCTTCGGCTCGAAGTTGTATGGCTCCGCGAAAAACACTCGTATACGATGACGTCAAACAGAGAAAAATATAATGGGATTATATATAATTATTTTTCAATTATATCTGTTCTAGCCGATAATCGTAGTGCACAACCATAAGACTGCATTGCGTGATCTGATAGTCATGAAGACCTCGCATGGGCGGATTAACTACTGAAGACAATGTACATAGGGTGAGAATGTATTACGCATGGGAACGGTTTATTTATTACAGCTTTTGGAGAAAATGAAAGAAAATGAATCCACAGAATTAAAATATTAAAAAATAGTTTTACGAATTAGGCTCCTGAATTTGCACTGGGGCTTCGTTCAGTGACGTAAATAGCACATCACTTTTCTGGTGATAATGCTACTATCACACTAACTGTATATACGCCTTGCATTTTTTGAAAACCGTTTTGCACAAATACAACCAGGGTGAAAGGAGAATGCCATGACAAGCATAGACTAACACGGGGAGATGAAATGCACGATGTAACTATGATAAAAGTCTCTTCTCTCTCTTCTCTCTCTCTCTCTCTCTCTCTCTCTCTCTCTCACACACACACATTATGATGCCCTTTATAATTATTCTATCTACATCAGCACTCAATGTAATGTCCTCCCTTCTAATCACATTGCAGCGAAGAAGTGGTCTTGAGACAGTCAATGAACAGCACAATGTCATTTCGATTTTCAATTTTTCAATCTAATTTTATGTTCATACATAACGTTTAGGTTGACTACAAATTGCAGAACTCCCTACACAGAACTGTCAGTATAATCAAACATTATACTTTATATATGACGTAAATTAGAGAACCAATCTCAATATATTGAAAATATGATTTCGATAAACTATATGAAGCTTTTTGGTATAGGAATAAGATTCCAAAGAGCGGAATGGCCCAGATTCAAATCCAGGACGAGCCTTGATGGTGTTTTGATGATCGTTCTTGTTGTTTTTGTCGATTACAAGCTCGTCTCAACAGTGCCAACATCTCTACACAATTTAGAAACTTTACATTTGCGAAGTGGGGAACAAATATCAAGGTGTTGAAGAAGTCGTTTTCACCATCGTCAACATCATTATTTCCTGAGAAACCTGTATTAGGTTTGCTTTGCTTTGCTTTTATCGAATAAGACCTTTAATACTATTGGCAAATATATATCTATATATGTTTTGGTTACATCAGCAATAAAAATGTATATTTTTTGACTTACCTAGGAAGACATCCTCATTCTATGATTATATATTTTTATTTAATGTTTGGTATTCGACGTTTAGGTCGATGTATGGATAAGTTTAACCAGGTAACATCATCTTTACCATGTCATGTCATTGCGTTGGCGTGTACATGGAAACTTTTTGGTTTTGGGTTGTCGCACAATACTACATTTATATATCAGTTATCATCAGATTGCAGCGTGAATATTTGCCCAAAGTTTCCGGTTTCTCTACAAAGCATGGTCGTATTTGCCTCACCAGAGGGTTTAATATCCCACTAAAATTAACAGTACCTTTCGTAATGTGAAAACAGATATTGTCTCTTAGGAAAAAACCGATCGAATTTTTAAAAAGCATTATCAGAAATTCATTACGAAACTCAAGTTTACCTCATTATTGGTATGTCAAAGGCTCGTTGGTCTAGGGGTATGATTCCTGCTTTGGGTGCAGGAGGTCCCGGGTTCAAATCCCGGACGAGCCCTGCAAATTTTATTTTCGAAGTGGACTTTTGCCTGAAAACCCGATAGCACTGCAATGGCTTTCATATGATCAATCACTTTAATTGAAGCTGATCATATTTACATAATGGTGAATGGATTCTGCGTCAAGTTTGCCAAAATACTGAGTGCTCAATGTCGACGTCACAGTTTTTCCATTTCTTTATCTTCAAGATTTCTTGCTCCCTTTGTACAATACCGTTTCTTCCTCAAATCCCAAAACCATATCGCATGTTTCGTGTTTAAAGGCCTATGTTGGCACCAGATTGTCTCATCAGGAAATGTACCCACCAGATCACAATTTCAATGGAAAACAAAAGGCTATCACACCGCCTTCATAATCCTCTAACAGACTGGAGCAAAGGCGAGCCAAGGGATCGTGAGCAGTGCCTTTAACTTGTCAATGCAACCTGATCACGCAACGCTTAGCAACATCTTACCCTAAACTAATTTGCTAATTGAAAATAGGATCAAGATACGCTCTGTATTGTGTTAGCAAGGCAAACATTCCATGTAAGCGTTCATCATGGAGATACACAAAATATAAAATTTTTTTATGGAACGAAATAACGAAAAGTACCCAACAGTTTCTGTTCCTAGACTAATGTCAGGTTTGCTTCATTCTGCTTTCTTACCGTAAATTCAGAACAAAACCGTACATTAATTCACCCACTTCGAAATTGGGTAAAAATTTTACCCATTTGGACTTAACGTATAGAATGCGCCTCGGGAACAAATATTTGGACTCTTTTTTACAATATTCTTTTGGCCTCCACTTTTGGAGGCTTATTTTAGTACCAAAATTTACGATGACCAACAACTGTTATTGTTGATTCTGAAAGAGAATAGCTGAAAGCCTGTTTGAAGAAAGTTAGCGCAGAAGTTGAAATCTTTTATTTTTGATGCGCAAACTATCTTAAAGCACCCGTTCACGCCTTCTTCGCTACAAGCCCACTCCTAAACACGTATATTGTATGCGTATCTCTTTGAAATGCAGCGACCCCAGTTCAGAAAATCGTATTACACAACACAGAAATGCATTGCGTCATCCGATGGTACCGGACACTCGCCTTCCTATTTCTTATTCTACCTTGAACGCGATCATTCAGGTATTACGGGCGGATTAACCATTGAAGACCATGAACATAGGGTGAGAATGTTTTACGCATAGGACAGTTTATCTAGTACTGCGTTGGGAGAAAATAAAACTTGAGGAAATGAGTAAACATAAATTAAAAATATATATAAAAAACAGTTTTTCGAATTCTGACAATATTGCTTCTGTAAATGTGCTTTACTTCTTTTGAAAAACTTTTTACACAAACAATTTAGCCAAGATGAAAGGAGAATGTTATGACAAGCATAAACTAACATCATGAAATTAAAGATGTAACTATTCTAAAGTCTCTCTCTCTCTCTCTCTCTCTCTCTCTCTCTCTCTCTCTCTCTCTCTCTCACACATTATGATGTCCCTGTTATAATAAATCTACCTACACCAGCACTCGATGTAAAGTCCTCCCTTCTACTTGAATACCGTCCCGTAATCACATTTATGTCATCACATTGCAGTGAAGAAGTGGTTCAGAGAAGATAATGCACAACACAACAACATTTTGATTTTAAATTTCTAAATATAATTCTGTATTCATACATAACGTTTAGGTTGACTACAAATTGCAGAACTCCCTCAGTATAATCGAACATTATACTTTATATATGACGTAAATTAGAGAACAAATTTGGAAACATAACGTGTGATTTCGATGAACTGTTTTGTTATAGGGATATGATTCCTAGATGCGGGAGGACCCAGGTTCAAATCCAGTACGACGCCTGAAGTTATTTTGTTGATCGTTCTTGGTTTGTTTTTGTCGATTACAAGCTCATCTCAACATGTACAGTGCCATACTCTTTTCACAATTTGAGAACTTCACATTCGCGAAGTGGAGGACAAATATCAAGGTGTTGAATAAATCGTTTTTACATATTCTTATTTCCTGAGAAAGCTGTATCAGTTTTGTTGTTGAAACGATTTGCTTTGCTTTTATCGGAGACACCTTTGATACTGATGGCAAATATATATACATATGTTTTGGTTACGTCATTATAAGAACAAAATGTCCACTTTCAGACCAACCTAGGAAGACATCGTCATTCTGTGATTAGATATTTTGTCCAGTGTATGATATTCGGCCTTTAAGGTCGAAGTACGGATAAATATTTTAAACGAACGAGGTAACATCATCTTTACAATGAACTGTGAGCTATATACCATGTCATGGTTAATGCGTTGGCGTGTACATGGAGACTGTTGGGTTTTGGGTTATTGCACAATACTTGACTTGTAAATCAGTTATCATCAGATTGCAATGTGAATATTCGCCTTTCCGATTTCTCTCCAAAGCATGGCCGTATATGCCTTACCAGAGGGTTTAATATCCAATTAGAATTAACCATATCTTCCTATTGTTCAAACAGAAATTGCCTCTTTGACAAACCGATCGAATTTGAAAATATATACCAGAAAAATCATTAGAAATAAAACAAGCCGACCCTTTTATTGGTATGTCGAAGGCTCGTTGGTCTAGGGGTATGATTCCTGCTTTGGGTGCAGGAGGTCCCGGGTTCAAATTCCGGACGAGCCCTGCAAATTTTGTTTCGACTTTTGCCTGTCGACACAAACGTTGATATATTGGAACGGATCAGTTTAGTTACATGCAGAATGGGGAAAAAAATGCGTTCTCGAGCTACATCCACATAGTTGGGTGCAGGAGGTCCCGGGTTCAAATCCCGGACGAGCCCTGCAAATTTTGTTTCGACTTTTGCCTGTCGACACAAACGTTGATATATTGGAACGGATCAGTTTAGTTACATGCAGAATGGGGAAAAAATGCGTTCTCGAGCTACATCCACATAGTTGTCTCTTTTACTGGATGATTATATGTTTAAGGAGAATGGTGTCTGTATCTGTTGGTATGTTTTCCATTATTTTTCAATTATATTTGTTCTGCTGGTAAAATTAATAACCATTTCTTGTTCCACTACACAATTAAGTCAAATTGCTTTGTTTTCAACCTGTCAATGCGGCCTGCATATATATTATATCTAACGTTATAGGTGACAACTGACTTAAAATCACTTGTTGACAATAGCATTAAATATTGAAGATACGCTCAGGGCAAACTTTGCATATCAACATTCTGCACGGAGACAAAAAGAATATAAACTTGTTTTATGGAACGAAAATAACTGGAAATATGTAAAGTGAGAGAAAAGACAGCTACTATCCCTTCAAAGACTAATGCCAGATTTGTTTTATCTGCTTTTACTGTAAAATTAGAACAAATTGACCCTTTTGGATTTCAGGTACGCCTCGAGAACAAATATTCGAACACCCCTATATTCTTTTGGCCTCCCACTCGTGGGGGCTCAGTTTGAAATTATTGCTTAACTAAAGCCTCCATCGGCTTAGTTTTGTGTGAAATCAGGAAATTTATTTTCATTCATCTTCCAGAGATGCAGTGGCCCTCGTTCAGAAACGGTATTACACAACACAAGAATGCATTACGTCATCCGATTGTTCCGGGCACTCGCCTTCCTATACCTTATTCTACCTTGAACGCGATCGTTCAGACATCATGGGCGGATTAACTATCGAAGACCATGAACATAGGGTGAGAATGGTTTACTCATAGGAACGTTGTATTTAGTACTGCGTTTAAAGAAAATGAAATTGAAGGAAATGAATAAACCAAATAAAAATACTTTTACGAATAAGGCTCGTAAGTTTACACTGAGGCTTCCTTGACGTAAATAGCACATTATTATTTCCCTGGCAATATTGCTTCTATAAATGTGCTTTACACCTTTCGAAAAACTTTTCACACAAATAATTTAGCCAGGGTGATAGAACAATAGGCAATTATTCGCAGCCTTCTATACAACGACAATTACATTTACCTATTTTAGGTTGCACAGTAATGTCATGAAGTGTACGTAGACTGTTGCAATGCCTCAAAGATATTTATCGAGTGTTTGGTACAAAACGTTATCTTCGACATATGGATACGTTTTGAAGCGAACCAGCTACCATCGTCTCCTTCGACTAGTTAGTCATATTCAGCCATTTTCAATTTCTAACCTATTGAGAATGATATATCAACAACTATTAATGGGTGTCTTTTCATCAGAGGTAACGTGGCAGATAAAATGTCAAATTTTGATGTAGCGACTGGTATGAGCTGTTTCCCAAACACCGGGACAACTCAAACGAGTTTACATTTTTTGTTTTCTTTCGCTATATCTTCTACACACTTTCGCCGATGCAGAGAAATTATGTACCCATATCGATACCATTCTTTAGCTTTTTACACACCATTTTTGAAAACTGATATCTTACGTTTGTTCAAAATGTATGCTTTTAAATTTTGAAGAACTCACCCGTACTTTAAATGCTGAATACATTTATATCTATATCAACGATGATAAATGATAACACAAACTTGGCTCAGGTATTATATAGTTGTCAAATCAAAGCATAAGGATCGTGTGAGGCTCGTTGGTCTAGGGGCATGATTCCTGCTTTGGGTGCAGGAGGTCCCGGGTTCAAATCCCGGACGAGCCCTATGTTTTGTGGATGCCACGTGTGAAATAAAATCACATTTATCGCTTGACAAGATTGATGAAATCCCTGAAATTCAATAAAACCACCGTATTCATGCACAGATAATACGCAAGGTCCTTCGTTAAGCCATAGACAGTAAAGAAACTACTGTTAAGCCTCGCGTTTATTCCTAAACATCGAGCACCTATTCTTTTTCATTTATTGCTTTATTTCTTTTATTTCTTTTCAAATTCATAGATCTTTTAATACTAAGCTATCGGGGAAACGACCTTGTCGTGAACGAAATCCGAAAAACCACCTTCTATTATAGCTACCACCGGTTGCGTCAGCACGGTATAATAATAGATTTGCTTGCCCAATACAGGACTCATGAAATACCTTAGTTCTAAATTCTGTCGTAACTGTAGTCGTGAAAGTAAAAAAAAATCTAGAAACTTTCACAAATGTGGACAGAATAATGACCCTTGCTCTGAACGACACTGAACGCACGTCGGTCGAAAACTTGGACCTGAGTTAGGCCAGGCAAAATACATTCTTCCTCGGAAGCGCCACAGATGGTTTCACCTATGGACAATATTTTTGAAAATAGACGCAAAATCCTCCGCATTCTTTTCGTTATCTCCGAGTCATTTCATCGAAATTTTAAGTCAGCTCCTTTACTAGTATCGCGAATTCCCTAACGGGTGTTGCTGTCGAGTCAGTCAAAATGGGCATGACGGTTATTTTTCAGCGTGTCTGTATGATTTGACGCATTCTGTTTTCTTAAGGTGGCACGCGCCTCGAAAGTGAAAGGGTTTAAGTACTGCTCAAACTTTCCTAAATGAAACGTTCAATCATTTTCTCACCAAATCAAGAACACAAATCGGGGGTCACCGTGCGATGTTAGATACTACAGAAACAAATTACCTAACATTAACCGATATTTTTACATTGAAAACAGCCGCCATTCCTGTATTAATTTTTCGGGAAAAAATAAATTTTCAATTTTCGAAAAGCTAAGACAGTGAAATTTTTTCTTAAACCAAGTGCTTTAAAATTAACCCCCAACAAGTGGTTGATCAGAAAGAATTGTACAAATTTGAGAGTCCAAATATCTGTCCTAGAGGCGCGTTCACTACTTCAACTTGAAATTTACAGGAGTAATGTTACACCATCAAATCACGTGGTAGTGTATCATGCAGAAACTGCAGTTGATTTAATTAATTTTCAACAAATAATTTTGTTTTGGCACTTTCCAGCTCTGATCTTCAAGTGCTCGTACAATTTAACACGTACATCACTTTTATGCTTCAGTATCGGACGTTGGCGTCTTGCTTCGAGAATCTGGTTCATAGGTATTGCACAACTCTAGTTTTGTATGTCATCATATTGAAGCATGAATATTCACCTCTTAAAAGCTTCATCAAGCACAATCGTTCTCTTCTCATAAAATTGATAAATATAACACTCTTGATAACGGTACCTGTTATTTTACCTAAATGTTAATTTCATCCGGAAAAAATCTCGTAAAAAAGAGGGTGGGCGAGAATCAAAAATCTTAATTACAAAAATTGATTGCTTATTCAATTGAACCAATGAAGGTTCGTTGGTCTAGGGGTATGATGCCTGCTTCGGGAGCAGGAGATCCAGGGTTCAATTCCCTGACGAGCCCTATGTTTTGGTTTTGATGATCGCTGATCAAACATTTACTTGAACTTGTTCTGCTAGATTTTGATTGATCAGTGATTTCCCTGTTCATATAACCAGATTGTTATGAAACGCACTGTGTGTCAATACACTGATTATACGCAAGGTCCTTCGTTATGACTCGCATCTATTCCCAAAAGATCAAGCACATATTAGTTTTTCATTTATTCCTGTTTTTCTTTATTCCATTTCAATTCAAAAATATTTAATAAGCCATCAACACAATCTTGTCATGGGTGAAAGTCGAAAAAGTCACATTCTGTATCAGCGACCACCTGTTGCGTCACGGTGAGTACCGTATAATATTCGATTCGCTGGATTAATACATGACATATTAAATGTTTCTGTTTTACATTCAATTTTATTGTAACTTTGTCATTTTTCAAAGTCGTCGAAAAAACGACAAATCTGGCGATTGTTTACTGAATAATGCCTCTTAATCTGAACCACTACCAATGCACAGCTTGAGGAGAGTAGGACCTGATCATGAGTCGGGCCAGATCAAATAAAACAAAGTATTTCTCGGAATCTGCGCTTCTACCGTTTCCAATTTTGAAACTTGGTATAGATGTTGAGCTCAAAGACGTTTATCAGTATCATGTTAAATAATTTGTAATTTGCATGTTTAATGATTAGTGTGTTACGTCCAGAAATACTGCACCAAATTTGATGAAATATGATACAGATATTTTTGAAATCACGTGATATAGCCGCAAATACTTCCGCTTTTTTATTATTTCATTTCAGCGAAATTGTTCTGCTCTTTCCTAGAAATAACGCATTTCATGATAACGTTGTTGACGATGTTGTACGAGATACTGTGATTTGCATGAGTCCAACAGACGACTTATGATTTCAACTCTGTTAATTGATACATTTGCCGTTTTTTATATTAAAGTGCACGATTGTTTCTTTCACGATTATTAAATAAAAACCGATGAGATCAACCATCGCAGTGTGGTAAGACCTTTTTGAAAAAAATGTATATCAGGACACCAGTATAGAGGTCAAACATGGAGTCGAATTTAGAAAGCTTGGATTTTAATACTAGTACCCAACTCCTACCCATCTTTAAGAAAGTTCAAGGGGCAAAACTTTTAGTTTTTTGAGCTTTTTACCTTGCACATTTTTTATATTTTCGTGTTCTGCTCCGAATATGCTAAGCATTCACTGTGCGAACACTGCCTCGATCTGTTATATTGAACTTGGCGAGAATTATTGATTTCAAGTCATCAGTATCAACATGGCTATATACACGTGCCACGGTGTCAGGGATTGTAAACTAGCGGAACGCAAGTCACCAAACATTTCCTCTGTACAGGTCCAACTATGAAATAGAAAACAAAAGGTTTAGATCCAAAAATCTCGTGAAGGATTTGAAGAAAATCCTGAAACTACATTATGGAATAAAAATAACTGAAAAAAGCCCCGTCATTCGATGCTTCCTATTCCTTTGAAAAAGACTCTTAATCAGGAACGTGTTCTTCTTTCATTAAAGTGAATACATTAATTAAAAACAATATTTATTGTCTTTCTTCCTGATGAGACGTATTACTCGGAGTACATTGTCAAAAAATTATTACGCACGATTCGTAGAAAAAATACGTATGCCGTTTCAGTTGTTTTGTTAGAGTTACCCGACCAACAATAACTATTTTGTTTTGGACTCAACTGTACTTTGGATGCAGCCTGTGTATTCTATTTATTTGCCCATTGCCAATTAATGTAGTATCAATATCGTGCATGGTGTAGCAAGAGTCTACTTAATCATTCGGTAATTATTTTCTTTTTTTGAATATTTCATATTCTAATCTCCAAGTGCTCGGTAAAATCAATGTCTCATTTTGTGTACCTCAGTATCCAAATCGAACGTTGGCGTCTTGCATCGAGACGCTCTGGATCACGGGTATTGCACAACACTGGATTTAGATGACATCAGATAGAAATGTCAACTTTTAAAAACTTCTTTACACAACATATTTGTTCTTAGATCACAAAATTGGTAAATATTACACTCGTTTTCATGTTGTGTATGTGTTGTATCACCTAAATTTAAATTTCGTCCGAGAAAATTCTCGTAAAACGTTTGGAAAAACGCAATCGAAAATCTGAATAAAAACAATAAATCGTTCAGCTTCCCGAAGCGAAGAACTTCAGGCTCGTTCGTCTAGGGGTATGATGCCTGCTTTGGGAGCAGGAGGTCCCGGGTTCAAATCCCGGACGGGCCCTAATTTTGCCTTTGTCTCGTCAATTTTCAAGTTTCCATATTTTAGCACCGATGTTTTCCGTGATCGTTTGATGAGTTTTCCGTGAAATATACCAAGTGTCCATGCGCAAACTGAATGTGGTGGGACGTGCTCTCCAAAGGGTCAACCCATGTGATTTTTTTGCCTTTGCCTTGTTTCTGTTGAATGTCGACAGTGGCCTTATCAACTATAGTAACAGGCTTGTCAGTGAAAGTCGAAAGAGTTGTCCGTCTCGAGTTAGAGACCGTGCCGCACATTACTGTTACACCCTCACGGTCGCCAAACGATTCGTCAGGTAATAGTTACATGAAATGTACTTCATCAAATGGTTCTATCATTAACTTTGTCAATGACTTTGTCCCTGTTCAAAAGGGATATCAACAACATAGTGAACTATAGAATAAAGTTTCCTATATTTTGTATTTTTGAGGGATGGAATAATCCTGCAAAGAGTTGCATTAGGCCTATAGCTTCCACAACCAAAATCATCCGGGTGCACACATTTCTCCCTTTGTTCTCAACACATGATAAGTTTATTATAAGGCCAATGAAAAACAAAATAGTGCAAGACGCACACTTTAACGCATGCTTAGGCTACTTCACATAATGATATAAATTTCACATTTATAAAATATTAGTTCTTACACAATACATGATGCAAAGTCAACCAACACTGGCTCGTTGGTCTAGGGGTATGATTCCTGCTTTGGGTGCAGGAGGTCCCGGGTTCAAATCCCGGACGAGCCCTATATTTTATTGATTATTATAATCGCACAGCTGGTACACCAGCTCGTACCGGCGGCTATTTGCTACGACTGAGAAACTGGGCTACCGATATATGCACAAAGACTTATTTTTAATCTTTGTCTTTACATTTCAAATCTCACACGTTTCTCGTCCAATAAATTGTTATCCACTGAAATGAGGAACGCCATGCGAGCTCAAGGAGACACCTGGCCTTTTCAACATCATTGTAATTAATCGATCCACTTTGAAATAATTTAACCCGTTTCAAAGGACATTACAATCCTACACTATACTATGCTATGCTATACTATACTATACTGTACTATACTATGCTATGCTATGCTATGCTATGCTATGCTATGCTATGCTATGCTATGCTATGCTATTCTACGCTACACTATGCTATGCTATGCTATGTTATTCTACGCTACACTATGCTATGCTATGCTATGCTATGCTATGCTATGCTATGCTATGCTATTCTACGCTACACTATGCTATGCTATGCTATGCTATGCTATGCTACGCTATGCTATGCTATGCTATTCTACGCTACACTATGCTATGCTATGCTATGCTATGCTATGCTATGCTATGCTATTCTACGCTACACTATGCTATGCTATGCTATGCTATGCTATGCTATGCTATACTATACTATACTATACTATACTATACTATACTATACTATACTATACTATACCATACGCTCCTCTACTCTAATCTGGTCTACTCTACTCCACTCCACCACACTACACTACACTACACTACACTACACTACACTACACTACACTACACTACACTACACTACACTACAGGATGACAAAGACCACCGTTTAGATATCAAAAACTTCCGATCGTAACACCTATGGCGGTAAACTAAAAGTCATGTGACATGCCCTTGTTTTATGTCATCTCATTTATAATTTATACATATTAATTGCCTTCTTTAGAAACGGCGTTACATTCCTGTACCCGAGCCCTGAGGCCACTCGCGTTCTTGACAGTGATTCGCCAACAGTTCCTCACGTGTCTAATGAATATTAATGAAGGTGTGTCAATCTGAACAGAAATGTATACAACTGTAATTACACTCTTTTGTTGTGGTTGAATGGTTAATTCTTAAAAAGTTTCAAAAGTCAAATCGATATTTTCATTCAACTTGATTAATGTCCCTAACTAAGAGTTAGTAAACTTTTAAATTCTCAAAATTTTAGCGTTGATTTGAAAAATGTAGTCATTTTACACACCACTTGTGCAGTTTGCCATCGGAAGATGATATTTCTATCTATACAGAGATCTTCCGATTTCAAAATGTAATGCCCTTGATTACTAGCTCATGTATGCAATTTTAATGCGGTGGTATGTATCGCATATTGTAATGGCACATAGGGTCGATAAACCTGTTGATTAAGTACCACCCAAGCGGTCACATTGTTTGAGCGGTACTGTTGACAGAATAGGTGAACATCGCGTATCCTCTGCTACGTTCTGATAGGAGAGCCTCCAGTAAACGTCCCTACACGATAAGCAGATAGGCAACGTGTCAGATGTATCGGAAGACAAGTACTCTTAGCTGTTTCTCTTGTCGGTGAAAAAAAATTCTGTTTTACTTGGCTTGCAAAAATGTTGCTGTGTTCAACAGTGCTGACGTAAGACTGATTATCAACTTGGTAAGTTTACATATATCTTACATTTTCTGCATTTGGAACTCTAGTAACAAGTTGGTAATTAATTTGTCGTTTTTCAACAAAAAAGCGATAAATCCACTCTCCGATCCATTTACAAAGATGTGAAATCCCCAGTAAATCCTTCACACTTTCGTATTTATTTATTTATTAATCTCATGTTGTATACAATATTATGTTATCAACTCCACAACAGCACGCGACGCTGTTCCGTGTTTTGGTGTACCTTAACGTTTAGTTCTTGGACTTTTTATTGTGCATAAAATCCATCTCAATGATATAGATTCTTCGTTCCAGTGGCTTTTATTATACGCCATTTGATTTGTCTATAAATAGTTTAGCGATGTAAAGTTAGAATTACGTGTTGAATATATTCGTCAGAGGGTGAGCCCACAATGACACGCGGATCATGCTGAGACTGAGGATATTTATCGCGTTTCAAAACAGACGAGAGTACGCTTGACCGTCTCAGGATTGGCAATGAGTGATTCTACGGAATGTCTATGGCAAGTCATGTCAATAGTACCCTCATATTGCGTCAAATTCTTTCGTTAAATGTTGACACCATCGTCACGGAAAAATTAGTGTGTGCTTGTCACTTGGCGTCTCGACCACCGTCAATTGAGTCCGCGGCTATTGGCTTCAAAACACTTTTGATCGGTTTAGAATATTAATGCAGTGCAAGTTTCATTTAAGGTTAATGAAATCCTCAACATATTGTGCATGATGAATATTTAGCTTAAATTGGTTACCCGTAAAAGAGAGAATTTATCTCGAAATCGTTCTGTTTGTAATTTGAAATTTTACTCGAATCTCCAGGAGCGTTTTTTATCTTTTCATCGGGCTTCAATTTAAAGTGCGTGTGGATAGCAGCGGTGCCCTGTCCTCATGTAGAAGCGTTTCTTAACCCACACAAAACGTAAATCAATTCAAAAAAAATTATAAAAAATATTTAAACAGAAATTTAGTGATAAAAATACAATAGTAAAGAAAGTCTTAACAGATAATACGGAAACTCAACGGAAGCAAATTTAGTTTAATTCAGTTTATTTTCTTTTTTATTAAATAATTCAACAAACTATGGATATATCTCAGGATATACTTGCTTTCTTTATTACGACCCCTTCATGACGAAGCAGCGAGTGTCTTGTTCTGAATAAGTGATAGATGACATTGGTGTTTCGTGATGGGACCATGGAGGAGAAGCGTGACCTCCATGTCGGGAAATTGTGGTCAGACATGCGCTAAATCGGTACAACCTTATGATTGGTCTTTTTTTACAGATACTTCTATATAAAATACGATTGGAACTAATTTTGGATAATTGGATAGTGACGTAATGTCGGTTTAATCGGCAAATGTAAGATCATCTGCCTTTCTGTTTAAGTACACACTTTTTTTTATAAGTATTTTGTAATATTGCAACATTCAGCTATAGGACACCTGACACTTTTGAGAAATTTGAAAAATATGAAGATCCAATTATCCCAAATTAGTTCCAATCGTGCGATACGTTTGTCACGGTCGACTGTCACGGTCAGATTGGAAAGTATTTCGATGCCGAAATCACGCATGCTGTCAACTTTCTCTAGTGTAATGCCCCTCATTGAATAATCATAAGAGATGAGTTTGTGTTTCTACTTAATGATTGGGACTTTGCATTTGTCAGCGTCAATATGCATGCTCCGTTTTCCCCATTTTCCATGTAAACTTGAAGTTGAGCGCAGTCAGTGATGCCGTTGGTATCTTTTTGACTTATCAATCTTCAAACAGGGTAACTGTGGTAATATTTAGGAACAACATTGCCTCAACATTGAACCTTGAGGCACTCTAGATATCAGCGAAGCCGATCATTATGAAGAGCAAACGGTTTGATTTTATAAATGAGAAGGTCATGATGCACTGAATCAGCCGACTATAGACTTTGTCATCGAACTGTCAAGGAGTCCCTCACCCCGCCGCCATTGAAGAATGATTTGAACAAGTTGTGTCGCTGTGGAAAGTCTTTTAATGGAACCATCGAGCTTTCATTTCTACCTCCGCGATAAACCATGTTAGACGATAGAGCAAAATAATGTTCTATGCGAGGATCAAAGGAATTAAAATGAATCTTTCTAAGACCTTTCTGCAGATGCACAACAAGGGCATGGGCCTGAAGTTTGTTATGTCACTTTTATTCGTGCACACGGATGATGGCATTAGATGATGACAGTCATTCTACTGGAAAATTAACGCACCCGTTTCTAATGATTTGTTGGACAATAATGAACCACAGTCCCTCCACGGCATTGTGAAGGGACCGTGAATGAACACAGCGAAGGTACAAATTCATGATACGCAATCAATGTTCATGTTCCAAGGCGTTCTCTCCGTCCACCGACTCGGAAGACACTGAATATGGCAAGATGTGATACAACAAACACTACGATTAGTTGTGATTTTTGCGCCTTTTCCATTCATGTTCCATTATTTAAGCAATAAAGCACACCCAGCGACGGTATACAACGAGATTTGATTTATTGCTATTATATCATAACAGTATATTGAAATTCTGGCATGGAACGTCAAAACCGGATTTTTGCTCAAGCTTAGAACTCGCGCGTGTGCCAGCCGTGGTATATCGCTAATATACCACGGTTCTTTTCGCGTCTCGACCAATCAGATCGCTGTATTTGCACCATCAATATACTGTATGATATAATGTGAAATGAACTTCCTTTCAAGATTCAACTTTTATCGGCGTTGAAACCACACATAACTATATTGCAGTGCCAAGGTCAAATTCAATGTCAGTGCAGAGAGATGCAGTGTACAGCACTCTTCAAGAAATAAACATTATATAAAGGCACTTAACAAGTTTGATTACCTAATAATTGTGACATATATTTAGTACAAATTATTGTTTTAATATCGTCAAGAAAACTTTGGTATGACATCGTTGCGAAAATATTTCTATTTCTAGAACTTATCGCCCCAAATGGAGGTCCAGAGATCTGAACAAATTGTGAAGCTACACTCGCTTTGAATAATGTGTCCAAATAGTTCATTAAGGTCACCGCAATCCTCGAATAGGAGAAAAAAACAGTTTAGAAATGGTTAGTTCCAATCTCTTTCCCGAGGTACATCGAAGTCCTTGGCAGTCATGTATATGATTTGGAACAAAAAGAATACCCAGAGTCACTGACCTCACGAAATGAGTCACTTTAATGGATTGCTGTGGTAAAGTGTCACGTGATTATTCACCATACGAATCAACAAGTGGTTTTACTTGTCTAGCGATCGAAAGTCATTCTTGGTTCCCATGCCACCTATGACCCCGTACATCCGTCTCGCTTTTGTCATTGCTTCATCATCTGTATATTTTTTCCACGTTTAGAAAACAATCTGATGACAACTATGTGGACGACCCCGTAAGTCCTACCTTCCCCGCAAAAAAAGGAGCCAGTCGAATATTTTATCCAAGTGAACACGTTTGCTAGTCACGATCATCTCGACGGCTGATCCGTGACGCGCGGCGGGCTGCCTCTCATGCGTTGCGCTTGAATCTGTGTTGACGTTTCACAATTAGTGCACGGGAGCTGTTTTGAATTCGAAATTTAACGCCGTTAACGACTTCGGCGACGTCTTTGTCTTTTCTGCTCTTTGTTTCCCTGGCGCTTTTTCACTCTGTGTGCACGACGTCTTTGTAGTGTGATGGTATGCGCCGGGTGTGTGTGTTTCGGGTCACTTGTCCGCCTTACACAGATTTACAGGTAAGGAAGAACTTTAAATCTGGATCACTTATTTGTAAAGTTCAAATCTCATGAAGTAGCCATCAGGTGTCACCGTCAGCGCGGAATATACGCGCGTAATCAGTTATAAGTTACACACGACAGGACTTCAAATGTGTTTGTACACAGACGACAGCCGGTGATCGTCTGCGCGGGTCAGGATATTCCGCTTTCACTATATTCACTCTTGATTTTACCAATTTCTCATTTTATTTCTTCGAAGAAAGCGATTGCCCAATCTATATAAACGTTCGAATGTATTGCACATGGGTCTAGCAAGAGAAATTTCTAGATCTCGGAAATTTTAAATTGGCGATTTAGGAGCAGCCCTGTTGCCTTGTTTTGTTGCAGAAGTGTGAAGACTGATGTGTCTCTGCTAATGTACCAGTGGCTTGCAAACAGCTGTTCTGAATGTGACGTTCGGTTATTATGCAAGACATCTAGCTAGATCGACTCGAGATGGAAAATGAAGGTTCGCTGTGCCGTTCATTTGCCTTTCTGTGAGATATTGATGTAAAATTGTATTGTTTTCTACAACTGGGGGAGCAGTTGTACGCGTCATTCGTACAACACATGTATTAAAATCGAGTTGGCTTGCGGCCTCTTTGTTTAGGTATCTTTGTTTGTCCTGATCTGAACGGCTTGTGAGAGCAGAACAAAGAACATTAACTTCCGAATACGCCTGGTTGCCCCGGTGTAGATTTTTTTACAGCGGATAGCGATAAAAAGATTGTCTCGCTTATATTTGACTGGAGTGCATGCAAAGTTGCCACAAAATCATACGATGATCTAATTGGTAAACGTGATCGCCGCGCGGGTGTGTGGAGAAACTGACCGGCCATTCAGAGAAGAAGCCATGGCACGCGCGGGCTTTTTGAATTTCAATAGACATGCTAATTGTTACGCCATGCGCCACATTTTGCCAGTGACAATGGCAAACAATCAACACTTCAAGTTACCACGCGAGTATAACCGAATTAAGTTCAACATCTTCAGATCTTGTTAATCGAAAGCCCTTATACATTCTTATTCGCTAACTCGGAATGCGGGCGTACATCTTCTATCTATTGCATAACGTCATTTCACTGAGAAAAAATTGAAATAATGTACGGCTCTGGTGTCTAGACTACTGTAATGGTATGGTTGTTTGAAATTGAAGTCTGGCAGATGCAGTAGATGGGTCAAAGGTCATTTTTTCAAAGTGAAAGTGCATTTGGTCACGACCCCTGACCTCACATCTTGGTTTTGTTAATGTCATGTGGTATTGCAAATTCAACATTTTGCTGCAAGGAAAAAAGATCTCATGTGTGCCTGGTAAAGAGTTTAGGTCGCAATTCAGTATCCGTGTCAGTGGCTGTTCCTTGTTGTCTCCAGGTTTTCATTCGAATTGTTTGAATTATACCAAACGAATGACCGGGGGTAAGTTCACGCAAGGGTCACGAAATGCCCTTTTTATGGCCGCAGCTTATTATAGCCCTTTTAATGTGACTGCAATTTCACCGCCAAACGCACAGATCAGAATCGCTAAAACTGAAAATAATCCAAATACTATTGCTAAACTGCCATATTTCAATGTTCTGTACACTAGCCGTCAGTGATAGCAATATTGCGATGTTGTTGGATTTCTAGGCTGAAGCTACTTTCATTCAATTTCTGTTTTCTCGGATCCACCCGATAAGTATCGTTTGCGGTTGCGAAATGGAAAATTTGAAAAATGTCATACCGTTTTGAATATAGAGTTGACAACCGTAATCTGTAATGAAAACGAAGTAGTTTTACGTCGATACATGTGACAGCAGCGAGGGTGAATCTTCTGGCACACGTCTTGTTGTGAGTTGTCCAAACATACTACAAATCTTCCGTGCCTTGGTCCGTTTAAAGACATTGTACAGTACTGGTACAGTGCAGAATGAAATTTATGGCACGTTTTGTGCGCATAAAGAACCGTGCAGCGTTGAATCGTAAAATAACACGAGGGACGCTTACGCTTTCAAACCGCAATCGTATTATATAAATGCGCGTTAAATAAAGGCTATACGGTAATATTTACTTATTTTAGTGAACGGCGGGTAAATTGAATCTTCAAAATACACACCATGTAAATGAAAAAATAAAATCTTTATACTATCACTCGCTCGTTTGATATTTCTACCCGTTTATAGTTACTATGTGTGGGAGTCTGAGACCGTCCCGGTGATGTGGTAGAGTGTATGATTTTCCTGGACAGTATCCGTGTTTCTCTCTGTGCCTTTGCCTTTATTGATCAGAACCTTATGTGCAACGCTGTCCATTACATAAATAGGGCTTTTCTAGTTTGTTTGCGTTGGTACGTTGGGTATCCCACGCACTCGGCGACTGAAATGACTCGTAAATTCACCATTTTTAAGAGGGGATGGGTCACTCTTAACTTTTTAATTCCCATTCTTTCAAATTTGAAGCAAATGGATTAGCAATCATTATGCGTCATTAGTGTGCGATTTTTAATTCTGTCACTTTTTTTAATCTCCTGTATTGCGGTGAAGGATTAAGATCAAGGTTTTAGTGAATGTAACAATTTTAAAATGGGAGAAAATGACGTTTCATTATCAATCACATTCGAAAAAGTACTCCATTTTGTCCGCTCCCAAGCTGAAATACAAGACTACGCTGCGCAGGTCTGGAAGTGAAACATACATCTATTAGCTATGTAATATAATTAGAGATATGGAAATAAGAATATTCGACGCATATCATCATAATTATGTTATATAGTACCCTGTGTACACCGCATGTATGTTGATACGGTAATATTATACGTTTTGCAAAGAGACAACATAATTGGGCAACGAGGTGCAGTGGAAACACCAAGGTACAACTTGTATATCTCTAATGGACGGATTATCTCGTAAAGACATGATTTTAACGTGGAAAATAACGTTTATGAGTGCCTTTTTGTATTTCAGGTGACAAAGAGAGACGGATGGAGCTGTGAGATTTAATTTTACGGGAGCGACATGCGCCGCTGAGCTTAAATAGCTGTGAATTGCCATCGTAACAATTAGGCGCCCGAAGCTGTCAGGAGTGAAATATGGTTACTGTTCTCAACATGGCTGACGACTTTAGCAGCTTGGACGGCGCACCCACGGGCTTTCCTGATTCAGTGGCTTCGAGTTTTGAGATTTCAAGTACGCGAAACGGGACCAATTCTTCGGCGGGTGAGGAGTTGTTCCCCGTCGACGCTGTTGGTATCGGCGTGTCCCTCGCCTGCATGGATGTAGTGTTGGTCATTGGTAATTTACTCACGCTCTTCGTCATCAATCGTTTTAAACCCAAAGCAGTCCCCGACGTATTGGTGACTGCCCTGGCAATATCGGATCTTCTCACAGGTGTCCTGCCGGTTCCCATCGCCGTGTACGCATACCTGACCGACTGGGACTTCTCCAAAGATGCAACGCTGTGCGACATCTTCGGGTGGATATCGTTCGCCACGAATGGCGGGTCTATGTTTGTCCTGACCCTGATGGCCCTGGACCGCTACCTGGCGATATGTTTACCATTTTTCTACAAGTCGAAAGTGACAGTCAGAAGGACGGTGCTGTGCTGCATTGGCGGTCTCGTGGCAGCCTCTGTGTTCGCAATCATTCCGGTTCTTGGATCAGGACACATGAAACCGTACGGAACACACAACGCCTACTGCCATTTTGACTACAGCGGAAACTCAGCGATGTCTACTGCCTATTCAATAACAGCACTGTTCATCGGCTATCTGTTCATGTTTATAGTTTTATTTTCTTACGTGTCTGTGATCTGTACCCTAAGAAAGTTTATTTCGAGGAGGAAACTAATGTCGCGAAGACTGTCGGAGATTTCCGAAGAGTTGCCCGAGTTGACTCGCAGTCCAGGTTTCCACGGCAACCACGGGTCTCCAGGATCTCAAGAAAGGTGTCTGAAATTGGAGGCGATGTTTACGAGGATGAGTTGGGTGTTACTGATGGCCTACTGGATTACGTGGACTCCGTTACTAGTAAGTATGTTGTCATTTGTCCTGAGAGAGAGAGAGAGAGAGAGAGAGAGAGAGAGAGAGAGAGAGAGAGAGAGAGAGAGAGAGAGACGGGTGGACGCACAAATAAAGAGAAAAAGACTGAGGAATGATAGATAAGAGGGGAGAGAAAGTGAGCTGGGTAAGAGAGGAATGTGGGCCGTAGATGAAGGAAGAGGGGCGTATGGAATGTGAGGTTGACACCGTGATCCAGAAAAGATGAAGTGTGTAATGATGTATCTTTTACCACATTGCTGAACTTTGCTAAAAGACTTGAATGAGACAGCTTTTATATCTATATTGATATCAAAGTCATCTTTGACAACAGTATGTACGAGTAGATTTTAATCAGGTCCAAGAACAGTATTTTTTATCGTCAGTGTTTCCTAATCGCCACTGCATAGTTGATTGTTATATTGTTTCACATCACGAAGTTCCAATTTACTGAATGTATTTAGCATACTGCTAATACGAGCTGACATCATTTCTACGTTGTGTGTTCTCTAAGAACATTCCGTCGCTCTACGCTGTTGAGAACAAGCCCCGATGGAATGCGACCACTTCATCGATAAATTCTTGGGCTTCTTGTCTATTCTTCTGCCATCACAGCGCATTTGTATTCCCAAACAGCGACCTCTGTTCATTTTCAGCGCTGCTAGGGCGATCATGCAGTCATACGAACACGTTTATTTTGAATGTGAACATAAATCAGCGGTTAATTATGATGCTTTGACAAGCAATTAGTGTTGTGAAAGGATCTGTTGATTCGTAAATTTTCATGACACAAACGAATCAGTCGTTAAAGTAGATTAAAATACCAGTCAATGTTTTTAAGGTTCTGGAAAAAATATTTTGGCCGGTACCGTCATTTTTCGAGGGTTAGTAATTAATCTCCGAACGAGAAAACCACACATTTGTCGCCGTGATTTGGTGGTAGCCATGGAAACGCCCTTGATCCGCTAATGGATATTCTCAGCCAATTGTTGCTGACATTGATGATTTGTGTCAAGTACGAGAAAGACGCATAGTTTATCTCCCCGCTCTTCCGAAACTTTTTCTAAAACAGACCTTGGACGGAGCCTATTGTTTCTCAATAGCATGGGTTAGCCTGTTTACACGAAGTGGGGTTCCGATATTTCTATCATTAAAAAGTCAGTCTTTTGTATCATACCCCTTGCCGCTCCTATAAACACTAAGAACTGTATAAAGCGCACTTGCCTCCAGGCTACGCTGAGAGGATGTATTATAGTCGAAGTATTTTCAGGACGATTAATTTTAAATGCTATCGAAATTGACATACTCTGTCGCACTAACGGCCAATAGAGATTTCGGGCTGGAGACTTTCCCCAGCCCTAAAGGTTCGATTTGGTTATTCAAATTTACTGACTTCAAGGAGTGCATACGTCATTAGGGTTACGCGCAGTGCAGAAAAAAGGAGAAAAAAATCACACAAAATGACTGACTTACGATGAGATGAAACACACCTCATCTAGCTATATCACAGAATGGCTTGAGAGAGACACCATCGAAATATCTAATTATATGTATTGCACAGGCGCGCATATATACAAATGATACAAATGTATATATTAAATGATATATTCAAGATATATATATATATATATATATATTTTTTTTTTTTTTTTTTTTTTTTGATGATCGCTACTGAGAATACATGTAGCGTGAAACTCTGAGTAACGCCTAAATCCTGTTTTCAACTTGTTATCAATTTTTACCGTATAATCAGTGAAATGATTCGCATTATTTCAAAAAGTATTCGCAACTGACATCAGGTATTCGTCTGCTGATCACTGTCCTTCGTTGACACTTCATAAGAACACTTGTGGGTTCTACTGGTCTTCACCAAGTTTGTGAATAGTCGGGCAGCTTTGATTCCTTTCATGCATACGTTTGTCTTTGTCTGTGTCTATGTTTGCCTCTGTGTGTGAGTGTGTGTGTGTGCGCGCGCGCATGTGTGTGTATCTGTATGATCAAATGTTATACCTATTTCGACTGTGGAAGAGCGATGTGGCAGGCAGGGGTTGAAAGACTTCCCTGTGACGTATCCAATAACGTCTTCTCATCGACATAAAGTCTAGCGGGACAGAGTCTACTGAAGAGAGAAAACAAGTTTTGCGAATGCCAGTGAGTGTTGAAAAGTGAGACTAAATTGCTCCACGGTTCACGATTTCTACCCTCCATTTGCATCATGTTACAGATATCGTCGAATGGGTAATTTGACCAGTAAAGGTGGAAAATTCACGATGACAAAATATATTTTCGTTTGCGGCCAAATATGTACACTAGGTGTAATTAATCATCCCAACAGGCTGTTCGCGGAAATTGTAACCTGTCGTTCACTTGTTACGCACACAAATCACTCTGAAAGGTAGAAAAAACAAGTTACTTGTTGCAAATGGAGGGTTTCTTGCATTCGTCGGACGCCATTTTGTTCTCAATTGCCCTGGCGTATGTTAGGGATATCCATTCTTAAAGGGGGAAATCAATATTCCGTGATCAACCTTTGATCGCCTGAGCTTTTCACAAACCGTTCTAAATATTTGTTATTTTCAAACGACAGAATAACCGACCGCGTGAAGCGTGGCTGACGACTTGTTACGGTCTGGCGATCGACTTCAGGACGTAAAACAGTTGTCTGTACGTGAAAAATGAACGCGTTTCTATAGAAAAATTTGTGGTGGGAACGAAAAGTTTATGTGGTGAGCTTTCAAAAAGGAGATTACCGAAGACAAACAAAAACAGCCTTGAAAAATGTCCAGTATTGTAACTGAGATAATTCTTTATTTCCAGTGTGACAATAAGAGGCGATTTTCACTGATGAATATTTGATGAGATTTTAAAATTTCGAAAAAGGAATCACATATCTGTAAAATCGACCTTTTCTTACTTTCATCTCTTCTAGAATTTATTTTGTCCGAAGCACTAGAAATCGTTAAAAATGACAATGAGAGTATTAACCATTTTTTGTTGTAGGGTGTTGACAAAGTTAATGTTGCGTGAAGCCTGGCTAGTTCCCCTTATGAATATTGAATCTCATTTTCACGACATTGGATACGACGAAAGAGTCGAACATTATGATTAGTAAAGAAGGAAATTGGAACGCCAAAATTTCCACACGCAACACAAGTATTTTGCGAATCTATATTTAACTGTGTGCATAGTCCAAATCTGGTATGAGCTTGACTCGGTCGAAAAAACTTGTCTTCATAAATTGAAGTTCATTTTGAGAATCCAAGGCACAGAGAAAAAAATTGTCTTTACTCTCCGCATAAGTTCCCAGATTCAAAAGTTGTCATTACTTTTATTTATTCTCTTTTAAAAACGATTTTCCAACCCAGTGTGTCGTACAAATAGTATGTTTATTCATCCTTGTTGCTAGGTTACAAAAACTTGATTAATTTGTTCTGCCATGGGAACTAATTGGGATGCCCTTTTCCCTGCAAGGACGAACCCACAATCCCTGTAATCCTTAATCAATATCGCGGCCGCGTACTTCTTTAAATATTTATGACGTCATTGAGGAGCGATAACCTTTAATTGGTGTTGTTCATTAGATGGTTACGTTAATGCAGAAATGCCATTCTCTTCTAATTTCAACTTCGTTAACAAACAACTTGATACAATTACAATTAACCAGGCTATTGTGTTGAGATAGGCGATGCAGCAAAATGTACAAATGAAACGACACAATCTCTGCGGTATGTTAATTAAGGTCATACTATACTCTGACCCTGGCTGGCTGATCAGCGCCGTGAACCATTACGTCACGCCACATCACCTGTCAATTACGCCGTACTGGACCGTACGACAGGTGCTCAAATACGCTAGTTTGCCAGATATTGATATTATAATTAATAACATCATATAAAAATTATTGAATTTTATTGTTGCCAAGCTAATATTTTCGTTATGTTGTCCCTGTTTACCTAATAGACTCGCACACAAAACAGTCAACATTGATCGTTGACTAATACCTGTTCTGTCACGTCAGCGAGTTTTATTATATTATAACCCGGGAAGTAATTTTTTGATATTTCAGTATTGGCGGGGCTATTTCGCTTAAAATGGTCTATGTTTATTGTAGTGGTTTTATTTTCTGACTCTACCGTCAATATATGTAATCTGCGGACGAAGTTTTAACTGCGACATGTTTGGACATTCACAAAGAAGAACTTCATGGTTGACTGGCCAGCGTTATACTTATATTGCTTATACCACCGCGTTCTACGTACAAGCAATTACGCATCATTATTGCACATAATAAGATCATTACATATTCGACTGACGCACTTTTCGTGTCCTCCATGTCACTAAATGCTCCAGTAATGGCGAACATTAGCAGCATCGAGAAAGCCTTAATCGATTAGAACAAGTTTGTTCAAGTGTGGACGGCCATAACATGGCGACGTCAAGTCTCGTGCAATTCGACTCGTCTGTACCGGGTGAAACTTTCAGAAAGGTTGGAAAGTTTAGGGTTAAACGGGTCATGCCAGTCACAATGAGAAGAAACAAAATTTAATTGTGTTTATCTCGCCACAAAGCTTCGTGGTAAGACTTGCTTTTCATGTCCTTGTTAAGATCCGTATAAAAGGGCTCTTGTGTAATTGGAGTGTACGACAGAGCTGCTGGACGGCCAGCGTCTTTTCCGAGCCCTTAACTTATCGTACGTGAAACGCAGTGGAGCAGCTGCATGTGGGAAAGCTGACGATAGTCGCGATGCAAAACTTTGCCCCTTTTGAGAGCCTGTTAGAATGTAACGTGTGCTATTTCCGACCACACTCGTATCGCCTACTATAGTTAACACACATAAGACAAAATGGGTCACTGCTCTTTTAAATTGACATGTACATTTGAAACCAAAACATGAGAGCCATCGCGATTTTTATGAGATTAGCAAGAACCCTTTTGGTTTTACCCATGACCTTTGACCTGAAGCGTGTGTCAAGGTTCAAAGCATCTCTAAAGCAGCGGGAGAGCTCAGAGATTCAGCTCAGGCAACCAGTGAAATATTAGCCCTTTAGTGTAAGTAGCAGCGTACAGACGCTTGTCTTTGTTTGGTATGTGTGTGTTATCCTTTTCAAGAGCGTTCTATAAGATCCTTGTTTTGTCACTTAAAAGAGACGCTCAACATACTTTGTAAAGTCCCCAGATGTCATTTAGTTCTTTCAAACGCGATGTCGGCCGTTGAATAAAGCAACGCTTTCCTTGGGCTCGGAGGCGTTACACGAGAGTTTTACATTCACAAGGATACAACGAGCAATGGAACACGGTCTCACCGAGTCGCCATTGATGAATGACGGTCCTTGAGGTAATCGCACCATTTTTAAGGTAATCACCGTAAAAAACCTATTTCACGGTCTTTTTTTTCGATGATTTCAATTTGGGATGCGGATACAGCGAGTGTTGGTTGCCAACGATGGCTGAGCTGGGACTCGTTCTAAATGTGGACATATCTAGATAAGCGCTTCACTATAAACTTAAGAAAGCATGTCTTTTGTCTCGAAAACTGTCTCAAGTATGTCCATTAATCGCAGAGTCCGGTTTCTGAAATTCACTCGGGATCACTCAAGTCCTGTTATGTTGTATAGTTTGAAACAAACGCTATACAGATGATGCTGGAAAAATCGAGACAATTTGCCTCTTTGCCATTTCTTTGTCAAGATGAACTTTAATGGTAATGGACATTCCGCATTTTCAAACAATGCGATTATCATCAAATCATGACCTTCCTCTCTTATATGTAATCCGTGTGGACTTTGTTTCTTTGAGAATTTGCGCAAACGGTTTCATTCGCTGCCGTTACTCAAACGCTGAGGCCAAGTAGTGTACGCTCGCTGTCACGTGGACATGCGAAATTACAACAAGGGGAAAGTCGCGTATCACTTATAGAAATGTTACAGTACGACCATGCAAAGAAAATGCTCCCGGCACTCTCCGACGAGCCGATCTGAGATCTTTTCAGGTAGTCCGCGCCTCGAAAATGAAAGATAGACTTTTGCTCAAATTTTCCTGACGCAACAGGGGTCTCCATCCAAATTTTGTTACTAGAGAAACGAATCACCTAATATCTACCAACATTTGAAATTCAAAATGGCCGCCATACCCCGTGGTATCTCTATGAGGAAAAATAAAATTCCAGATTTTCACATAACTAAGCCGGTCAAAAATTTACTCATTCCAAGACCTTCAAAATAAGCCCCAACAAGTACAAGTGGAGGACCAAAACAGAGTTGTAAAAGTTTGAGAGTCCGAATATCTGTCCCCGAGGCGCAACCACCTGTTGAATATCTCCGAGTACAGTGAGAACAGCAAAATGTTTTACACGTTGAGCCACGAAGATTCAAAACCATGTGATTGAATCACAAGTGAAATATAAGATATGTGGAATATTTTCCTTATCCTCCTTCAAAGGAGACTACATTGATAAACTGCTACAACCGTTACACCGAAAATGCGACCAATGCGGACAGTCAAACTACAATTCCGAGTTCTTATATCTAAAATGCGAACCTTACTTTCTTTGCCAAAGTGATATAAATTTACGTTCACCATAATGATCATTTTTTTTGACAACAGCGCTAAATATTTGTTTTCAAACCGCTGTGTTCGAACTATAGCAGTCTATTAAAGGACTGTTTCCATGACTTTTTGTCAACTTTGCCTAATTCTGTTCCAATTCGAAATATCTACTGAACTGCGAAGTATCGTAGCTCAACCATGGTCACAGTGATGGATGAATCAGAAATATTTAGCGCGCGACGTTGTGTAAGTCAGTCGGGGTGTTCATGCGAGTGCACACTGATAAGATCTGGTGTAAAAGCTGATGTACAGATTTTGGGGCGTGCTATAGGTTTCAGTCTTTGTGCAATATCAGCCGATAGACCAACAATAGAAGACGGTGCTCACTACATGGCAAGCCTCCAATTCGAAATCTCTACCATCGAAGGACTGCAGACAGCACCAAACCATTGTGGCCGCTGGGTTTGATCGTCACTTGGACGCATTTCTCAACGGGGCTACGTTGCTTCCGACGGGCTTGAAGAATAAGTTTTGATAGTTTTGTACTCAGATCAGTAAACATCCTTCAGAACATTGTAAAATGCTGATTGACTGTTTGACAAGTCAGTGACCTTAAGAAGCTTCAACTCGGCCATTTCAGAGACATTTCAAAAAGCAAGCGGTGACATAATTTATGGAATATACGCTCACGGGTTGGAAGCTAGAGCAACTGTAACTATCGAAATTTTTTCAGTTGTTCCCTATAAATACCAGCCTCTACACTTTCTTGGCCCACTTCCTTCAACATAATTAAATGCCCAGTACATTTGGTTAGTCAGTGAAGTGTGTCAGAGCGTTTGATATATGTTGTTCTTGTCAACAAGTTGAATTCAAGCCCGGATTTTAATTCGATCATCAACACTAACAGTGCAGGACACACATATAAAATCAACAACCGACAACAAGCTGGGTACTGGGTATTTCACTACGCTGTGGGGAGTATTTCTAGAAACTCTAGCTGACAAATGCACTAAAAACCTTCAAAAATGTCAACAAAAGTTAGAGTTAAAGACAGCGAAGTTTTATTTGACTGTCATGTGATGATGCTAATTTAACACTTTTTGAAATACTGGTTGACTTTGAGCGAATTTTGACAGAAACAAGCCCGACCTGACAGCGATTTTGACCCTTTAGGTACAGGCGAAAAGACTTATCGACCAATTCGCTCAGAGTCTGCGCTGTTCGTATTCACCTAAACCTGAAGACTGTAGTATATATGACTTGAAGTGGTAACGTGTTTACACTTATAGTCTACAACGATTACATGTGACACTTTTCTGTGCATGAGAAGGGTAAGGCGATTTCTCATTTGTGGTATATACTCTGAAACGCAGAGTTTTGATAAATTGTTTCTGGTTTTTTTGTCTTCCTAGGGGGTCATTACTGCCGCTCAGGTTGGCCAGGAAATCAGTCCTGTCGTCGACTTCATCGCTGTGCGATTGGCTGTTCTGAACTCAGCAGTAAACCCGTTCATCATCGTGTGTTTATACGAACCGTACCGAAAAGGATACTGGTACATTATAAGGAAGCTCTGCAGCCCCTTCCGAAAGGAGAAAAAGGACCATACTCCACCGTCAAGTAAGTGTTCTCCACCGAGAAAACCTTTCTCGCTGCGAGCTACTGTCTCATGCAACGCACGCATGTATATATATACGTCTCTCACTCTGGACATCACCGTAAAGCAAACAATACTAAAACGACGCAATGTCGAGAATTGTAATGACGCCACTTTCAGTTCCCCCCGTCCACATATTATTCCGGGACTTAACGTTCAATTTTTAACGAGTGAGTTCATGAAGCGGAGATTTTACCAAGCAATGTCTGACATAGTCTTATAATTATCTTTTCGTGGCAAACCATTGACTTGGAGCAAAAACGAAACAGATATTTGGAATACGCACATTGCAATGCAAACGGAAATTCATTATGTTTGACTTTGAACTAGCCCCCTCCCCTTGAGCAAAATTTGGATGTGCGAATTTCTGACGATAAAAATAGAGAAGCACGATCAAGTGCTTATATACGTAATTAAAAGTTCAACCTGCGGTCTGGCCTGTGAACAACCGCACAACATTTCAATCCAAAAACCTAATACATACGATTGCCATGACGTCACCGTAGCGAACGATAATCTAAGTCCAGTTAGTCTTATTTGCCCCACGCCTGTTTTAGGTATTTACGACCCCATAAGATGGAATTTTCGAAGTAGTTTAAATGCCATGTTTATAGCCAAATCCACCGTTTCACATTTTATATGCATGCTTGCATTTTATTTACATGGAGGATGTGTGCCCGAGGTCTTGTCCTGACCACGGTCAATTGACAGTCACCTTGGCCGCTCGTATATCTGCCTTTCCCGTAATGACAAGTCTCGATTGAAAAAGAAGAATATAAACACATAAATCACAAGGTGCTTTTACAATTCCGCGAACTTTCTCAAACAATAGCGACATCAATACTACATTAGGGCAACAGGTGCTCAGCTCTTTCAAAGCAACCCTTGATTACATTTCGAATTTACGTTTGACTGCTCGCAGACTCGCCAACCTTTTGCTTTCCGCGCAGCGAAAAATAATTTTAATTTAAACCACAGAGGAATCAATCTCTTGGAACTAATGACTGCATGTATTTTCCGAAGTACTCGAATTGGAACCCTGGAAAATTAAGATGTAGGTTGCTGTAATTACGTCAGTATTTTTTTTAAAGAAGGTACATCTGTGCCCATTTAGAAGTATAAAATTGCGATTTTTTTTTTAGAAAAGAAGGATATATAAGACAGGACCTGGGTGAGATATGCTTTCTGACCACCTGGGCTTTACGAGCACACCGCATTCTATGAATTAACAAAAGTCACAATTTAAGGTTTAATAGTCACCAGTTCTTCTTGATTTTTCAGTTGTGCCCAATTTAGCTCGATTTCCAATCGACCTATTTGTTTAAACAGACGTCATTGTCGCCTGTCTTCCGTACAGACATGCGCAAACAATGAACAGCGAGACTTGTACAAGGAAAAATAAAAACCTACAGAGGAAAAAAAATAGAAAAAGAATATACATTTCTAGTATTCATAATATTTGTGCATAATCAAATATGCTGCTAGACGTTTTCAGCCATGAAAAAGCGACCACAACTTTGTATTAAATATTTAAGACTTAAGTCTGACACTGTTTCCACAAGAAGAATATGAAAGCGTTCTGGGGAGAAAAAATCAATAGTGACATTCTTCAAGTGACCTGTATTGAGTCGCAAGATTTTGCAAAGACAATGACCGCCGTTCGGTCAGAGACAGCGCGGAGATCGGTCAGAGACAGGGCGGAGAGTGAGAACTACACGGAGGCGTGGAAAGCAACGACAATTCGCTGAAAGTCGTTTCTAGTCTTCAGCCGTGCCCACCTCATTGCTACTCTAGCACGGGTTTGAATTATGACTCAGTAATATTGACTTTCATTGATTTTTATGCGAAGGTTATGCAACTTGGCTTTCAGTTCAACCCCGGACAAATTATCCATGTTTCGCCGCACGGTCAACTTATACCTCGCATTCTGGAACGATCTTTCTGTCGTCTGATGTGATCTGCGAGTTAATGCGAAAAATCAGCACTTTCCCTGAAGGTCACGAGAAATGTCAGAGCTGAAGCGAATAATATTGATAATAAACACATACATGAAAAATTCCAACATCGCCATGTTTAATTGAGTAATTTCACGCGCTCAGAATTTGCGGTTCGCGTCCTGCGTCTGGTCACAGTGAGATTACGGGTCCTTGGTTTAGAGCGTGCATTCAAATTGTAGTGCATTTATTCAACTCTCGCAAAAGACAAACTTGGCAGCGAAAGAACGCGTCCCAAAAACTAAACAATGCGTGAAATCGCGCCTCGTCACCAGGCAACGCTATTTGTTATTTTCATCATTGCCGGTATTGCTCAAATTTCAAAGTCGTTGAATTGGTAGTTTTGGCACACACGTCAATTTGATCAACCAACTCTCCGTTGTTTGAACGCTGTCTCGGTAAATACGGTAATCCGCAAGAGTTTTGACACTTCATAATTCACTACTCGCAGTTCCATGTACCAGCAGTTTTAAGAAAAAAAACCTCCATATCAAAGCAAGTGGGCAAACACCAATCCATTTGGTCAGATCACGGAGAAAGATAACGCACTGAATGATATATTAACCGTACCGCTCGGCGGAAGCTACTGCGAACAGGTTACAAATTTTTGTAACCGTACGTGCTGGAAAATTCATTTTACTGTGTCACTGCATTCGAAGCTCGATTTCCGTAATGTATTTTATGTTTACCAACTGTATATATGAACATTGTTTCAGCATGCAAATCAATCTAAAATGAGTCATTTTTAATCAAGAAGTTTCAATTTTTATAAAATTGTGGACAATCCATATCAGTAGCCAGACCACGAGAGTCCCGAAAGTCTCGCGGTGCCAACCGAACACGTTCACTGACCGTCTAAGACTTCGTATAACAAGGGACTAATAGCTACTTGATCACGAAATCCACGCTTCACTGACTTTCCGTTCACACCGAATCCTTAAAGTTAAATCTTCTGCACGTTCCATGCAGCACCGTCTAGCGATAATCCTTTACTGGAAACTAGGTCAGTCTTTTAACCATGGATGATGTAAAGTCTTTTTATGAAGATCAGTGATACGCATACGTATACAAACACATAGTCACACAATTCGCTCTCTCTCTCTCTCTCTCTCTCTCTCTCTCTCTCTCTCTCTCTCTCTCTCTCTCTATATATATATCTCAACACCCATAATAGCCCTGATGATGTCACTGGATAACAATTTTTTTCTCTCAAAAATCCACTTGTATACACTATTTTCTTTCTTTTCTTAATGGCTTACCATTTACACAACAAAACGATAATCTTGAAAATCAAGTTGTGTTAATACTGCGCAATTGATTGAAACCGTACTTAGCCCAGTTTTTGATTTCTGTTCTTGGTTCGGCGTTCACATTCAGTGAGGTTTCGGATTTCTTTACGGGTGTGGTATCAACGTGTTTGCCCTCGATGATTGCAGGTGACAAGATACCCCTTTTGTCCGCTGGCTGGTCTAATCATCTTTCCGCCTCTGGCGATTATAAACATTTCAATACCCGCCATTGCAACATGAAACCACAAAATTAAATTGGTGGTCTCTAAAAAGTATGGTTACTCAGAGACTTAATGACCCATTTTATATCATTACATGCCGAAGATGACCCCTAATCGCTTTTGTATCAAATTGCTTGGTTCTTAAAAAGGCCTCCCAGCCTTTGTCAATTCAATATAAAACAAGTTTGAAAGACGCAGGGGATATACATTGTTGGTTTTTCTTTCACGGTTGCTCGCACTTTATGACTATGTTTGTGCATATTGATAGCATTTCATTATTTGGAAATCCGAGTTTTTACTCTTTTGCGAACAAACTTTAACTTTTTTTTCGGGTGGAGTCTTTCAAAATCTGTAGTTAAACTCTTTGCAGTTTTCGATTATTTACATTCAACTTGTTTAGGTGATGAGTTTGTCACATCCATTTCGGGTTTAAGTATCTTATTCGCAACTTATAGACATCAACTTGGCGCCACGCCGCGGTCACGCACGGTATAGTAGACTTGCCAACTGTATATAGCAAACAAAATGTAAAATCGATGCCTCCATTTCAGTTTGGATCATATATAAAGTTGCCTGAATAATTTCCTCATTCTCTTCCAGATCCTTGGAATGAACGCAGACTGTCTTCTGCCGGGCTGACTGGTTCTCGTTCCACACCCACCACTCCAACTTTACACCACAACAACTTGGGCACCCCTAGACGGTAAGTCCGTTCCCTACATTATAAAGACATGTTCACTCATAGTTGCAAGCTATTCAATATATTGCCCATATTTTGGTGCAAAAAGTCAGAATACTCTTGTAAATCAACGTATACAATGTACAAGAGTTAACATCGCGATCATTAAGTCCATATGATAAACTCTATCAACCATACCCCCGCTCCGTTGTCATGTCTTGTACTCTTAATTTGTGCAAGCCCCGATAAAGCACTTTTGACTCTAGTGCCAACATTTTCATTTCTAGGATAGTTCCAAATGCCATTCCGGCGAGTCCTAAAACACACATGACAAAAGTGAGCTTCCAGTAGCAATAGAAGCAGCAGAATTTCTTAAATCTTGGCACAACACAGATGGTCATGTCATTGACGATGAGGTCAAGTTCAGTACAAATAAACCGCTTGTGATTATATACAGGCAATTTTAAACTACCAAAGGCAGTTTCACGTCCTAGTACTAACATTGCCTTCGAAAGCAATGTAGAATGCCCCACCAGCACATAATGCGTGTCCCCACAAACTGAAGCATGAAAAACTTTGAGAGTTATTCATTGGGATTTTGATCATTACTTTTACACGCTGGAATCATTGCAATAAGACAAAACACTGATTGATTTCTGGGCTGAAATTTGTCTGCTGGTCACATCTGAGGTCGAAGTCTTTATTGTCGGAGGCCTTGACAGGAACACGGAAATCGTGAATTTCCGTGAACTATGTTAATGCAGTGAGACTCTTTGATGTAGACGGGTGTCATAGACATGGGAGAGTCGTTATTGGACGGACCTTTGCGATTGCCATTTTCATCATATTCGAAACCGTCGGAAGTCAGGTGCAGTGAAGAGCTTAAACACTGAATTATGTTATTTTCAAATTTAACCGAAAATGTCATAGTTTGTAAAGTGTGACATTTAAAGGTTTGATTTTCAAAGGGGTAGTTCCATGCTCATTTTGACGAGAAAAGCATATGTTAGATCACAGTCCCATCCTAAAGGCGGCAATTCTCCCTTTAAAACGTCACATGTGACGGGGTTTTCTTTTCTACAGGTATTTTACCGCTTTGTTGTCACACGTTTTCCAGAAAAAATCCCGCAAGTTCTCCAGCAATGTTTTGAACAGTACATTTGAGAATAAAATGTGCTATTCAACTTGAACCATATTTCTAGAGTTTCACTCCTTCATCCAATATCACTGTATGTGGATTCGTAGACTCTGACGTCATTCTCCACTTTCAGATGTCTCAGCATGGGCGACGTCTCGTCAAGACGTCAGCACCGAGAAGAGACCGTGCGTGGGCAGCCGCCCCCTCTCGTCCGATCGGTCAGTTCCAAGTCCATACTCGCTAACCGCTCCCGTCCTTCAAACGCCATCCGGAAGTCGTACAGCGTGAGATGGAACGAGAGAGTGACAGTGGCCGGTGAACACCCCGGGGTGGTGTCGGTCGACGCCCTAAAGCAAGAACACCGGTCAAGATATGTTCCGCGGGCGAGGCTGGAAAAGTATGTCCCGGATACTGGCGACTGGAGCGATTCGGATTCTTGCAGCAGCTGTTCAGACAGTTACTATAGCGACGAGAGTTACAGCGATTGCAGTGACGGTGAGTGATCCATTTGGACCTACCTTTGATCTCGTTGCTAGGGTTACAATTATTCGTCCTTTGGTAACATGGTTACGGGATGTAATTTGCAGTACTGTGCTGTGCGAATTAACTGCAAGAACGATTGTTAATAGAGACACCGGTACACAGTTGGTTTTTAGACGTCTCGTCGAGGCCAAACACAACTTAAAACATAGCTTCAAAGTGGTAGCAAAATATTCGAAGTAGTGTGAGACCGTTCGTTGTCGTTGTACTGATTCCAGTACGATCAGTGTAGCAATTTTGTCCAACTTTTCTTTTGAAGTTTATAACTTTTATCGTGGCTAAACATTTCCTTATTTCAAACTGCCTTTGCACATAGGATTTTGTGCTCATTTAATTTTCATTCGTTCAACTTGACATTGCCGACTAAACGTCTTTACCGTGCCAAGTGTTGTTTCGTCCATTGAAATTCAATTTTCGATTCATTGGTTGGTTGACATGAGCAGGAAACTGTAATTGCTTCTTCGGCCTTTGAACCGAAGAAGCCGCGGCTTTTACTCTTCAGAGCTGTGATGCCGATTTCAAGGGCAAGGTCATTGCAGATACCATACGCCAGATGGAGACTTCACTTTATTGTAAAACGAAATTATGTAACCGAGTTAAATTTGTTGTAAATTCATTTTCATACATTATTTATTCTTTCAGACTACTGTGAATCCTGCGATGAAATATTCGATGACCGATACGCCCATGGCTACGACCGACCAAGGTCGCCAGAGAGACCGCGGCGGGCCAGAAGCTTTGAGAACATGAGTTCGTACAGAGATGATGCGAGATACGGTCACCATATAAACCCTGTTTCCAATGGTTACGTGGAGGAGAGTAGAAGTTTTGAGAGAAATGAACACGAAAGGCGAGCACGCCGTTACAGTGATCGCGCTCCAAACCGCCGTTCTGAGCCGCCTCGTCAAGATGGAGGACCTTCTAAGAGAGAGGAAACGATCAAATCTTATCAACGTAAGGAGCGCAGTAAATCAGCGGAAAATATTCCTGTAAAGATCGAAACGTGCCTTTATAATCACTCTGGGTATCGGCCCTGCTTCACGTGCAGGGCTATGTACGGGAGAATGTACTCGGGATGCAATCATACCGGTGACAAAGCTGGCGCAACAGCTCGGAGGTCCCGAGCGCCCCCAACGACAATGGAAAGCGATCTTCGTGAAAGGCCGCGCGAAGAAGAGGTTATTGTGAGAGATTTCGATGACGATAATCCTCAAATGTACAACCTCATTTTCCAACATGTTTTGAGCGCAGAGAAACAAAAAAGACACAGTGGT
>LD344730.1:123170-136421 GCA_001465055.1 Ptychodera flava | reverse complement strand
GTTCAAGAACACATTATAGCTTTCTCAAAGTACTGATTTTTACATATTGTAACAATATGCATGTCGAATTATATTGCGATACGATCCAATATGGGCGTGAGGCGGCCATTTTGTTGCGATTTTTCATGTCTTTGAACCATAACTCAGACATCCTTGAACCGATTCTGTTCAAATTTGGCACGAAAGCAAAACATTATGTCCTTCATATGAACACCAATTTATTTTGTGATATGATCCAATGTGGCCAACAGGCGGCCATTTTTTTGCGATTTTTTCATGTCTTTGACACAAACATCCTTGAACCGATTTGGTTCAAACTTGGCACAAAGGCAAAGCACTATGGCATACATATGCATGTATCAATTAAGCTTGCGATAGGATCCAATATGGCTTCAGAACTGCTATTTTGTTGGAATTTTGCATGTCTTTGAATCGTAATTCAAAGGTCATTACACCCATTTTGTCCAAACTTGACACAAAGATCAAGCACTATGGCATACATATACATGTCAATTTACCTCGTGACATGTTCCGATATGGCTGCCAGATTGTCATTTTTTTCCAATATCTGTCAGATGGTCATTTTTGGATTTTTTCATGTCTTTGAGGCTTAATCATATGCAAATATTCTTTAACCAATGTTGTTGAGACTTGTTACAAAGATAAAGTACTATGGCATACATATGCATGTCTACTAATTTTGTGCTATGATCCATATGGTCAATAGACAGCCATTTGATTTCAATTTTGGTGTGATTTGTTTATGTCTTTGAAACATAAACATAGGTCACTGTTCCTCGATGGACTGATTTTGTTCAAACGTGATACGAAGATAAAATACTATGGCTGCATTCTTTTGCACATTAATTTGTTTCATTATATGATCCGAAATGGCTGATTACAACAACATATCCTATCCTATACCATTTCGAAAACTCGACCAAACCATGTGTATAGTATGTGCCATCATGACACTGGAGGCAGTAAGGGCATCGTTATGTGTGATGTAATCAAAAGTTCCTTGAGTGGTCATTACCGGCAGAGATGAGTCATTTATTGAACGTTCCTCAGATTACTTTATTATGCAAGTCACAGGCCTGATGCACCCGTTGCATCAATGTCATTCCACAGCTACCTAGACCACAGCTACCTAGACACCAAAGATTATAAAAAAATGGACAAGCGGGGACTGTGTCATCAACGATGACTTGTCATTGATAAATTGTGTGATATAAAGTATTTAAATGATAAAATTACATGCCTAGCTCATTGAAATAAAGATCAAGAAAATACATACCCTGATCAATTTGTAGGAATACAGTATGTCAATTAACAGACAATCTTGGTTTACTAGATGATATATCATATAAAACACATGAGAAATGAAAAGACTCAGATGATTCTACCAATGCTGAATTACATTTAATTGTGCATTGGACACTCCTGCATTGATAGAGCGTTGATTAACACTTTCACACAATGCATCTTGTTGTAGCAGTAATGTTGTGCACATGGTTAAAGGTACATGTTCAATATGCTGCTAAGGTGTTTTGGTAAAGTGAACTTACTGAATTTTTCATAGCTGTATTATACATCTGTAAGGTTGCATTATGTTAGTGTATGTTCAGAGACAATTAGTATGCAGTTTTCAGACTGGGTACAAGAGGGGCATCATATGTGTGTCACTCAGTTGATATTGGAAATACTCTGTCATGGCAAGATGCCGTTGGAATCACTCAGTATTTGTACTATCATGGCTGAAATTGGATATGTACAATTATATATAGCAAGCAATATGACAACTGCTGACTCCAACATGGCCTGTTCTCAACTATTATTACCAGCAAATTATGCCTGTGTGGGAACTATTCCGCGAAGCTCATGTCCTATCTGCAAGCGCTTTCAGTCAGTTGCCATTGACGACAGAGAACATTGTATCAATTTATTTTCATTAAAATATCGATCGAAATCTGCATGCACATGTTGCTCGAGTGTTCAGGTCACGTCGAGAATATTTCAACGATAACCCCTACATTGACTTATATGCCAATAACGTCAACGACTTAGTCGGTTTCTTGTACTTAAATTAAATCGACAACTTTATTCAATTTTTAGTTATACTTTCAGCATGTTTTAGCAGACTTTAGCCCCGGACTTTAGCTAAGTTTGGCGCCATTGTGAGCTTGGAACGACATGCAAGCGTGCAAGACAACACTGTACCAATTTACGATAAAAGAATATCGATCGATAATGTTAACTACACGATTACAGCAGAGACTCTGCGCTGTGTTTGCCTCTGTTCTGTGATTCTTTTCCTTTTCAGTGCAATTTTCATCGTTCATATTCACCCAAATTTCGTATGCATTAAAACAAAATGACAGGTATTTGGTCTGTACGACTTACGAGACACTGACTGATCCAAATGCGTTAATTTCTGCATAAACGCTGTCAGATCGCCATTTTATTAGGGGCAGGAGTATTTTTCAGTAATTGGAATAAATTCAATGCAAATATCATAAGTTTCGTCACGAAATTCAAAAATTTAAAACCATAGGAATTTTGCATTTCAATCAAAGAATTGAAGAATTTGAACCAGCAAGAAGTGTGCAATGTATTCAGTACATTGGACGCCATTGTTTCCAATGGGAAATCGAGCTTATTCCCCCTGATGATTAAGTAAAACTAACATTGTTATAATGGATTGGCTAGTAGGTCTAGGTTTGGGAGTCATCATCAACAAAGTTATAAATGTATATTAAGCATAGTATGTATCATTAAAATTGAGTGTTTGCATGTGTGTGATTTTTCTTAACCTCTAAAGAGGTTTGTGTTGATTTTTTTCCAAAAGTTTAATTATTAAGATAACATGGCATTGGTGTTTAAAACCTTGTAAATGTTGCTGGATCAACCCAAATCCCTTTTATTCTTGCATGTTCATACTTAATCTTATCAAAACAACTTTAATGTCTACACGACACAATGTGCAGATTAAACTGTGTGCTCTATTTGTGGCAACTTTCATTGATCGCGAACAAATTTCAGACTTGAGCATATTTGAAGTCATTTCTATAAGACAACATTGAGAGTACGTCAAAGTACGCCAGTCCTTATTATTGAAGACTTGTGTCCTGTAAATTGATTTTTCTCTTGGAAATATCTTTTCAAAAATACCCTCTCGTCACTTTTGTCGACTCAGTGGGGACTAGTTGTATCTATTTTCTCGACACGTGACATATTCTTGCCAATTTTCATTTGATCCCATGATTGCTATAGTTGTGTTTTCTTTATGTTAATAATACTTGGCAATTTCACCACTGAATTGACAAAAATAATAAATAAGGGTAATAATGCAAACAATCACTTTTATTGTAAAGTCATATGATCGTTCATTGATTTATGCCATGATCTTACTGCTTGAGGCAAGTGAATTAGGAGTAGGTCGATATCAACTTTATGCCACACTGACAGCCGACAACGGTGGGCTGCAGTTTCTAGTTAGCTTACAACTAGTTGAGTTGTACTAAGAGGAAATTGTTTGTGTTTTTATATCTGCATGTTGAATAGTCTGCATGTTAAAAAGATCAAATCAATGTTAAATTTAGTGACCTTAGAACAATAAAATGTGAATTAATAATATGTTCTATTCAGCTTGATTACACACACTCCATTTAGAGTTGACATGTCAACTTTTTCCGGTAATCATAATTGTCTCCCAAATTGCAGCCCCACATGGCCATGGGAAAATGTGCTTGAATATAACTCATAAATCCGTCATTCTATTTCCCTTTACTATATCAATTGTATCATTTGTTGGAAATATCAGGTTTTAACTACTGGAGTATATAACTTAGCGCTGAATTCTGGCCCAAAGCTGTAGGATTTAAGGTAAAATCTGCCTATTGTGCAGTAACTGCATACAAATGCCTATTTACCATGCTGTATGAGGGTACATATCTGATCCCAAAGGGCATAAATTCCTCAAATAAACAGGAACACTTTATAGTCAGCAAAGGTGAAGCCAGTGGCAGTACTGAATGAGGAATTCTGATAGGTGGTATTTAAATATAGTGAAAATGGCCCATAACTTTACTGTTAATGGAAAAATCTGTAATTTCTCATCTTCTTTTATTGTAGATGTGCCATAAGAAAATGTATTGTTGAGTCTATCACATCAATCCGTAGATATTGAAAAAGGATTTTGAATGGCTATATGTAATCTCATTGGAGTACAATATAATGCACCTGTTATATTTGTGACCATGGCGAATACTTTACTTTTTGTCACTCTGGGAAAATGTGAAATCTATGGTCAGAGCATACTGTCAGTGTGCATGAATATATAATCATGTTGTGTTCTTTCACTTGGTGGAGCTAGTAAGTGACTTACCTCCTTATGAATTCAATTGTATGTACCATCTTTATTACGTATTAAGACTGTTTATTGCACCACACTGTGCGCTGCAAAGGCTCATGGCAACCGTCCTCAACGTGTGCAATCACTGTAGACATGACAAACACTTCAAAGATATTTGGATCTTAGGTTCCAAGAAAGAGCCATAATTTGGTTAACATTAAAGTGAAGGTTTGTGGAGACATTTCTTATTTTAATAACGTGTCATATTCATCTTTTCAAAAATAAGTAGCAGATAAGCACTACTTATCTTAGCAAATGGTCACCATCACACTTTGTTAGAAAACACTGCAATATATGGTATGGAATGTTCAATCTACTTAGTATAACATATTGAAATGAAAAACAGATGTTTGATATCCATTACCAATATTATCTACTATAAAACATTGATGATAGTATTTGCAAGTAGAAATAAAACAGTGAAAACTAAAGGTTGTTAGGTTCATGGAGAAGAAACTTTTATTCCATTTCTTTTGTGCATGTACCGGTAGAGGCAGAATATCTACAAAGTGTATGGATATATTTATTCATTTTATCAGTTCAAAGACTTCTGGTGCCTAACCACTTCTTTTTGAAATTTGTTTTTTCCAAAAGTCCATCTTGGTAATGCTTCCCACTAAAGCTGCTTGACTATGTCATTATAAGTTATCTAAATTAGAATTGTTTTGCATTGTGCTGATGGCATAGTAAACATGATATAATCACGAACAACCATCAGGGACTTAGCCTCTTAGCCTCATCATCAACTTGTACTTTGATAGACACAAAATCAACTTGTAAATCTAAAAGAAGGACAAAGGTACATTTTCTGTTTTAAAATAAATAAATTGAATAATACCTAAAAATTGCACCACTGCCCCTTTAAGGTAGTTTAAGTTGCAGATGTGATCTGTTCAGTGTTTTAATGAAGAACTGTATAAGTCTTTCAGGGGGTACTGTTTTCTTTTTATTAACTACACTCATGAACCAATGATTTTCTTGTAACTAATTCATTCAAGTATTTGGATTAAGGACAACCTTTGAAATCATTGCAATATACAAATGTTTTTAAGTTTATGTAACTTATTTTTATGAGCTTTCTTGACAATTTGTGACATGGTTCAATCACCTGAGGTCAATTTTAAATGAAACTTTGTACACCTGAAAGGATGAAGCACAACATGTACTTCTCAAAAATGTAATGATTTTGATATCAGACTGCGTTGTGTTTGCAAACAATTTATAAATAATTTTTGTTACCTGTTTAAAACCACTTCTGATCAACATATTAAATTTCAATTTTTTTGCTCAGAATATGAGTCATACATAATTTGAAAATCAAATCGACAAAAAAACCGATGAGGATGTCAGACATCAGCTATCCCATTTTTTACAAAAAGGGTTCAGAGCAGATTGAATCATCTCTGCACTCTCAAAGTTCATAGCTTGAGTAAAATTAATATTAACGCTACAAATACATAACAAGTGATAAGTTTAATTATGATTCCTACATGAATGTCTGTTGTTTAAGATCCACTTAAGCTCTGTCTTTCTTGAGTTTTGTGGCATTATGTTCGTTCATCACCTTAAAATAATTTATTACCAATGCCCTACTCTGTTACACAACATATTCACCCTGCCTGATAAAATACATTGAGTTCAATGAATATTTGTTTCAATGCAGTCTTTCATGTATGTAAACAATTTCTGTAACAGTTACTTTTATAGGGATTAATTATCATCAATGATTTTTCATTTCACTTGTAGGATAATTCAATGCCAGTGCATCTTGCTGCTTTGAAAGGACACCTTGATATTGTGAAGTATTTTATTGAAACTCTTGGTATTGACAAAGAAGTCAAAGGACAGGTATGTAAATATTCATTGATATCATTGATTTTTTTTTTAGAAAATGCTTTGGTAATTCTATCCCACTTTATAACACGCCACATGCTCATTCCGTGTCGCGATTCGCTAGAATATGTCACGTGACGAGAAAATAGATACGTCTAGTCCCCATCAGATCGAAAAAAGTGACGTTAGAGGGTATTTTTTGAAAAGCTATTTCCCTAGGGAAATAGTCCTGACCAAATTTGGAAAAGTGTCTGGTCACGTGACCGTAGTGTCGTCTGCAGCTTGGCAACAATGGCGGGTGACTGGAACGTGATGTGCGTCCGGGATACCTAACGACACATTCTCTACAGATTTTCCAACATTTTCCAACATTTCAACAGCGTAGGAACTTGAACAGCTCATCGACGGAAAAGATTAAAAGTGCAAACAAGGATGTGGCTAGGTATGCTTAGAATATTTTTTGAAAGAAAGTGGTACTACCACGTACAACTGAAACCGCTGTGGAAACATCGCCCAGTAAACTTGTTACAATGGATTGTTGTGGTGCAAAATATCAAAACACATTAAAAACTATATAACAATACAACATGAGCATGTGGTGTGTTATAAAACACCTATCGCCTGGTCTTTATTCGGGCTATAGCGCTCGTCTATTACCCCTCGTGGCCGTGTGTTACCAGAAACACATCACTATACCCCTCGGCCTACGGCCTCGGGGAATAGCGATGTGTTTCTGGTAACACACGGCCCCTCGGGGTAATAGACGGGTGCTATAGCCCTCATGACCAGGCAATAGGTGTTTAATATGACCATCTTAAATATTTGAACACCCAATTTTACTAAAAGAATCTTAATCTTTTCAAGTCGACGATACCTATATTTTCTGTACATGAATTGATTAGATTTTGTAAGAAGTTTTGTTTCTTATTTTGTGATATGTACATGAGAATAACTGTCTGACTGTCTATCTGCCAGCCTGTCTGTCTGTCTGCATGTAGTGTGTGTGTTAGTGTGTCCGTATTGATAAGTCAATGGATGTCCGTCCACTGCAGTTTAATGTATTCATCATGGCACTGCAAACATCTGGCCTTTAATTAGTCCATGGGTTATGTTAACATGGCCTAAGGCCTCTGAGGATCTCTGATCTGTAGAACAACATAGTGTCTAAAAGCCATTAAGAGCTTCAAAATCATAATATCAAAGAAGTTCATTTCAAGATGCATTTGTTTTGGTTATGTGAATTAAAGGCTGCACCATGATTGTATTTTGTGAACAAGTGTTTCCACAATTACAATCCCTATATTACGAAACAGTTGCAGCTTAAATTAGTTTGAGGCGGGAGGAATCATGACCCAAATGATTTTCAACTATTATCGTGCATGCTCCCTTACCACCCCCAGAACTTTCAAATCCCACCACCCTGAATTCTTCCAGCAACCCAAGGTACCGGTATTTGTAAATGCAGGCAAAGTATTACTGTCTTTTGTTTTTCCAACAAAACATGAATTGGTCAGTTTCATAAAGTTTCAGACGGAAATAGCTTGATATAAGCAGTGGTCTCAGCCTCATCAACAATTGACAGTGATCAACACAGGACTACCGGTATATTGTTATATGACAATAAGTTTAATTTGAAAAGCATTTTTCAATCCCAGCAAGACCTGATAAATTGAAATGTAAAATGTACAAAGTTATCTATACATTTACTGTTTTTAATGTTTGGAATGAGAGTTAAGTGATAAGTAATATATGAAATTAAAGATACAGTATTAAAGGTGTTGACAAAAACGTAACCGTGTTTCCTCAAACTTGACATAAATGCAACTGAAAAAGCTGACAATAATATCAAAACATGATGGCTGCAGGAAGTCACAGCAAAACGGCAATAGACCTTTGAGCCTAGTTTCGTTAAAACAAATATGAGCTGTTTCAAGATAGCTATTATGAAAACAAACCAAATTTATATCTCTCATGAACTAAATATACGTATGTCTACAGCACATTTAGATCCGACATTATTGCCTTACTTGCATGACATTCTTGTTTTTGTTGAAATGAGTAGAATGCATTATGGTCGATCTATGCAGATGTCTGTTACATCAAAACCATTAGTTAACATATTTTAAGTATTCTTTATATTTCCTCCCTAAAATCTAGTCTGTGAAATCTGACATACCAACATTTGTGTTTTAACATATACCTCATGCATTGAACACACATCTATCTGCTTAACTCTCAACTATAGATCAATAAAACAAGTGTCTACTTGTTTAACTATTCAATTATAGGACAATGGAACACCCCTGATAAATGCTGTTGAGGGTGGTCACAGTGAAGTGGTAAAATATCTACTTGGTATCGGTGCTGACATTGAAGCTGTTACATCAGTAAGTGTATGTTTGACAAGATGTCCATTGAACAATGAGTTTGTTACATCTGTTATTTCAAGGTAAATCATTAACATTTATGTTGATTGCAGATGTTGTGTCAAATTGAAATGTAACGTTCACAGGTAAAACCAAACCTATAAATCGTGTTAAATTATAAAGCCTGATCATATCAGTCAAGTATAAGGGAAACTGTCTACCATTGCAATATGGTAATGTGAATAGCGTCACCATCACAGGGAAATTAATTACAAGTGGTGCTGCATCATATGATGTCATTTTTATATATAATCCCATGGTATTTATTTTTCTCTGTTTGACGTCATCGTATACGAGTGTTTTTCGCAGCGAAAAACACGAGTATAAGATGACGTCAAACAGAGAAAAATACCATGGGATTATATATTTATCACATGAACAGTCTTCTTATTTTTCTTTTGACGTGAATGAATCAAAATTATCGTAAGAAATTGCATGAATTTCGTCGCAATTTGTGTTTTACTTACGTGGATTACTTTCATTTAAAGAGTAAAGCGGCCCGTCACCAAAGAGATACTTTCATTCATAAATCCCATCAAGCTGATATTTGCTACATCAAATGGTATCTCCACCAACCAGACATACGGATTCTGTCACGTGAACCTGTCAATCATTGTCTCGCGCTGTACCGATGCCAAGGCAAGTCAGCCATCGGTACGGTGGACATAATCGTGCTAGCGACAGATAGCCATAGTATTCAGAGTTATTCAGAATATTTACAAATAGATTTATGAAGTAAATGCAACGACACGATCGAAACAGTAATTCTCATTCTCAGAGATTCCGTGGCTTTTCAAAATATCACACAAGTTTACGACCGTGGCGAGCGCGAAAGATTCCGTAAGATGACACACAGAGTGTACCGCATGCATTGCATGTTTATGCCCACAACGCTGCCGTCACTGGTCTCTGCCATGCCGGTGTCAACTCATTAATCCCGATCTCGGTCGTCAGTGTTTTCGTCTTAAGGACTTTGATGTTTGCAGTGACATATATCTCACTCGTGGTTACATCCTAATTTTACTTGACGGAAACTCTGTTTTGAGTGTTGTCTGAGTCAACTTTCGAAGTGCATCGGATTCCACGGCGCTGAAACGCATATACAGCTCAACAGTTGATGTCTTCGCTATAGCGCTACAGCCTTACGCCGCGCTACAGGTTTGATTCCGAGCAAGAATTTACGGAATTTTTTGTATGATGAAGGAAATTTATCGTTGTTAGTCGAATAACTTTGTGCTTGTGCCTGAATGTCGCTTTGCCGAAGATTATACTGTACTCATTTATTCAGTTGAACTACCGTTGAGATGAAGATTTCAGGTCTACATTAAGCCTTACGAGGCGACTTGACTGGATCGGCGGTAGCCCCATTCAATTCTCGGGAACAGCTATAGTTTTAGCGACTCAGAATTTCACTGGACATGCCTTCTATGTTTCCATGTGTGGATCTATCGGGTCACCTTTTTTGAAAAAGTGTCATGAGAGCACGGCATCGATCACGACAAATCGGTCTATGTTCACGTCGCGACCCGCATGTATGAACGGTACTATGCAAGAAAAAAGTTCTGGTTGATGACGTACAACAGGGGTAATTTGGATTTCTTATCCGTCCTGTTCTACGTCACACTGGTGGGAATTCGGGCCAGTTCATGTGATAAATGTCAGAATCACAGCGAATCAAACAAGTCTTACATATGCATCACTTTTAGTTCTTAAATAAATTAATTAAAACTAGAACCGAGATGTTGTGTGGGTTAGAGACAGAGAGATAATTATGAATTCTAGCAGTAGTTAAACTCCTAATGACAAAAATATTTGCATATTAATGCTTATAAATACCAGCCCAAATGTCAAACATGAATTAATATATTAAAGTATGGTAGAAATAGAGAGAGGAGTTGCCTTGCATCCTGGCAAGCTTAAATTTGTAAATGAACGCCAAGGGCTTTAAAGCCACAAGTTTCAATTCCAGGTTCCCCCATTAGTGGAGTTCTCCTCCTAGTCAAATACTTGGCCAGTACGATGTTTGGTAGAGATACCATTTGATGTAGCAAATTTTGCTGAAAAAATTGATAAACCACATAACAGTATTTAAATATATCATTGCGCCATTCAATGATGAAAATTGTTCAATTTTGAACAGATTTTCATCTAAGATTGAAATAAAGCATTGGATTACTATTTGCCAATAAATCTAAATATTTTTAGAGAAAACTGTGTAAGAGCGGTATGTAATAAAAACATTATAGCCCAAAGAAGGGACTATATACGCTCGGACTATGTACGCAGGAGACCATTTGCCCTCCTTATGTCGGGCAAATGGTCACCTACCCTCGGGCACATAGTCCCATGTTTGGGCTATAATATATCATGTGCTATTGCATTTGGTTCCTGGAGTTAGGAGGTTGAAATATTTGTAACATGACTTTGTTAACACCTGAAATTGATTACTTAATTTTGCCTAAGGGGACCTCCAGTTATGAATTAATATATTAAAGTATGGTAGATGTGTGTAAGAGGAGTTGCCATGTACCCTGGCATGCATGAATGTGTAAATGGAGGCTGTGGGTTAAACAGAAATTGTAGCTTAAACTGTACTACATACATCTAAACTCATCATTGTAAAACACTCAGTTTTATAGAAAAGGCAATACTTTTAGGAGTGCTTTCTAGGAATTTAATATCAATGCCTAAGATACTCTCAAAACCAACATTGCTTGGTTCTTTCCAGTTTTGATAACTAAAATTTCATTCACAAATTTTGATACTTTTCATCAAACGGACGTACCCTACCTTTGAATTTCAAAGCGGAACTGAGGAAATGTGCTTCTGGATAATTTGCATACTGTCAGTAATATAATCACTGTAAACTTGTCAATATCTCATAATAATTGATTGAGTTTTGATTAAAACTATGAACACAATTTATCTGTAGCACTTAGTGTGTCTTTGGCATCCTAACCAAGAATAACGTGCATTATCAGAGTCCATATGAACTCAGCTCCATCTGTTTAATTATTTGTATAAATCTTTGAGTTGACCATCTTATGTAAAGTTACATCCATAGTGTAAAGGACATTTACTTAGCATCACATCACCTTTGCTTGTCCTGTATGGAAATGTACAGTGCACTGATCTGTTTTCAGATAAGTTTACTGATAATATAAGCATTTATGACATCTTACACACATCAAAGGATTGAACTTTTTCATTAGGGTTTGGATAAGATGATTATGATGGTAAAATACTTCTGAGTGTTACTTCAATTTTTTTGTCTGCTTTGGCCAAGGCAAGGTGTTTGGTCAAAAATCAAACAAATCAGTAAAACACTGCCATATTTTATTACATCATAAAACAAGATATTACAAGAACACCAGCTCAAGAGCAGGTGATGAACTAAGAGATAGGTTGATCATTAACAGATGTTATATTGTAAGCAACTCAACTGTTGAATCCATAAATTGATTAATTGGCAAGTTTTGTGATTTTTTGGAATGCTCTGTCAGTTTCTCTGTATGTGATACAATATATGATACAATAGCTCTTTTAAACCATTAGATAACTGCTCTGTCAGTCACTGTGCATTGAAAATGTGAATTGTTCTGTCTTTTGTGCTATGAAAAGAAAAACTTAAATTTTCTTTGACACTCTCAAATGTTGTAAATCAACAAATACTCATTTTAGGTCTTATAGTATCCGGAAGAGCCATGTTATAATTTTTAATCCTTGAAAAGTATACAGAACATAACAAATCATGTACACTACTGTTTTCCAGAGAAGAATAGGTTCATTAGATTTTGATTGGTATTCTCTTTGTAATGTTGCAGCCAATGTATGGTAATGTTATTTAAGCACACTTTTGTAAAGTTCAAGCCAATCACATGATCTTTGTATGTAAAGTATATTTTGTACACAATTTTGTTATGGCAGTACATGTTTTCAAGTATGAACGCAGGACATTGCATTTATCGTAAGACTATAGTCTCTACTTACCTACATTTTTGTTGGTTTTTCTGTTGTTTCAACTGTTGTCTAGACCATAGTGTATTTCTGTCTATGTAACTATGTATTACAAAATATTATCAAAGGTGTGGGTTTTCAAAATTATGCCATCTCTGGTTTCTTGCCAAGAAAAAATGGTTCTTATCTCGACCGAGTTGATTGTAAGTGTTCTATTCAAGCCAGGCTCTTTTGTATCGAGTTCAAAGTAAATTTGGTTTCCGTGAAGTTTATTTTATACACTGCTCTATACATAACCCATTTAAAGAGAAAGCATTTTAAAGATGTAATTTGTTAATTAGTCCCCACGGACACCGTCCGGGGGGACTTATAGGTTTGGTCGTGTCCGTGCGTGTGTGCGTCCATGCGTGCGTCCGTGCGTGCGTGTGAGCGTGCGTCCGTCTGTTCACGCAGATATCTCAGAGATACAAGGAGCGATTTCATTCAAACTTGGTACAAGAATTACTTCATATAATATACAGATGCACGTCAATTTGTTTTGTGATACGATCCAATATGGCCGCCAGGCAGCCATTTTATTACGATTTTTTCATGTACAGAGCCATAACTCAGACACGTTTC